>PYHW01010739.1:3871690-3884053 GCA_013186435.1 Turdus rufiventris
GCGCACCGGACTATAAGGCGCACTTCCGGGTTTGGGGAAAAATTTTAGTCAAAAGGGTGTGCCTTATAGTCGTGAAATTACTGTAGTTTGGTTTTCCCACAAGGAGCCAGGACTCCCCCATAACTGTTTTGAGTGTGGCAGCATTCTTCCCCCTCTTGCATACCAGACAAGCCAGGCAGCAGCTCCTGTCAGTGCCGGAGTTTTACATCTTTACCACACCAGAGCCTCCTTGCGTGCAGCCAAGGCTGCTTTCCATTATTCAGGTCAGAGTTCGCTCTCTGGTCTGTGGGGAATCAGACTCCAGGATCAAACACTTCTCTCTGCTTGGCGGTGCTCCAACAGACGTGCAAGGGAGTTTTGTTTGTGTAGAGATGGATTTGTCCCTGGGTTCCCCCAGAAAGCTGCACAGCATGCTCTGGAAATCATGAGCAACGGGTATTCTTGTTGGAGTGAATTACATTTGCCAGATTTAATGTATTCAAATAAGAAACATATTCATCCATTTCCCACTATACATTGTTTATAAAATCAGTGGTGCAGCATCTCCAGAAAGTCATGAGCCAACTGCTGCACATGACCTGCTCTGGGATTCAGGCTGCAACAGGAAACTGGGCTTGGAACAAGAATTCTCTCTTAAATTAACTTTTGCAACTGGATCTACATTGTGAAATATTTGGATATTGAGCAATGGAAGAATGTGGAACATAAATAATATCAACTTCTTCCTTTGAGCATTAGCAAGCTTCAGCAAGCAGGCTGGGTTCTGCTGTGGTACAGGGCACACAAGGAGGCTGATGAGGAGGCAGGGCTTGTTGGGTTGCCTTTGTCACATGCTGGTTAGATTGCATTCCTTGCCTCCTGGTAGCCATTCCTCTGGTTACTAATGTGGGCGAAGCATTTGCAAGCGAAAATTGATAACACTGCCTTTTGCTCCTCAAGTGTCTATGACGATACATTCTTTCCTGCCTATGATTTTGCTAGGAAGTAGGGTTTGACTCCTCAGAGGGTGGGTTTATGTCATCCACCACATTCTGGATGTTCTGCTCAGAGAAATCTAATTTAATCAGGGATTACTTGAATGTCCTACTGAGCCCCACTAGGATTTGACTTGAAGGCAAAGAAAAGAGAGCATGATCTTTATTGGCTCTAATTCAGTAATGGCCCAAAGCTGCAGGGAGTCAGCTCAGACCTCAACAAAATATATTGCTGCTTCACCAAAGCAAGCAGAAGAACATCATGCCCTTCTGGAAGCAATTCTGAGCCAGCAGCTCAGTACAATAAATAAAGCCCTCTTGTTTTTTTTTTCTTTCCTAGTAGCATCCCAAAACCTTTTTTTACAAGTGATGCATATTTTTGAATAATACAAATTATACTCATCAACAGTAGCTTCAATCTCTTCAAGGGTAGCCTGACAAGCAAAGCCTCAAGCAAGACTAGGACGCTGTATTGCTTGGAAGAAGAGACTGAATTTTAAAAAATCCCTTCAGCCAGGCTTAGTGCTACAGCCTGAAACCAGTTGTGAGCTTTAGTGTCATCACAGAGCTGCAGTAACACCTTTAAATAGCACGCTGACCTTCAGGATGGACTTTCCAAGGATTCCTCCCCCTTATCCTCCATCTCCTGTAATGGTCTGCATGGTCACTCTGGCCCACAAGTCTGCTCACTGATTTACTACTCCTTAGGGAGATGGCCCTCACTCTCCCTAAGGAGCAGGAAATCAGCAGTGATGAGGAGGATGTGGCTGTGTCACTGTGCAGCTGTAATTCAGTAAGCACTGAGGACACTGACATGCAAACTGGCAAGCACAGATCCCACTGGAGACATGCCACCCCAGATCCCACAAGCATTATGGGTGTCCTGAAGCCCCTTCACAATTAATCCATTGGGTTTGCCATTATGAACTAAGTGAAAGCTGGTGTGGGCATACCACTGAACCAATGCCCCAGGTTATATGTTCAAGATATGTATAGGCAAGATGAACTCTTAAATTTAAAACATCACCTCGAACAAACCTGGGAGCAAACTGACTGATTCTTCACTGATTCACTTCACACTGATTCACCTAGCCTTGAGATTAACAAAGCACTCTTGCATTTCTTGCATCTGAGCCTCAAGGAGCTCTAATCCTGAAGAGCTTGTGTCCAAGTGTACCGTAAGAGATAAAGGGGTGAGGAAACTCAAGCTGTGAACCCTAGAGATGGATCCAATGTGCAATGGCCTCAGTCTGAGACCAAGCACAAGTTTGCAGATACATGGGGAGAAATCCTTCTCATCCAAGAGGGAGCATGAAAACCCATGGCTGGGCTCCCTGTGGAGACATCCACAGGTGAGAACATGCAGATGCTGACAGTCAAACCTGAATTTGTTACAACCCTTTCATGCCTGAATTAGTCAGCACTGAAGAACTTGGGCAAGGCGGGGGCCTTCTGCATGTTTATCTTTGAGCAGGTGAGCAGTCACCTTTGTGACTCTTGTATGATACATTTTTTACTGTTGCCATAGTTATCTCTGTTACTTTGAATTTCTTTTTTTCCCATCAGTTCCTGGCCTTTTCCCCTAACCCTCTCAATTTTCTGATAACATATGTACTTTTAAGTACATATTCTTGCTTCTTCAAGCTTGCATGTGCATAGACCTTTAACTCACAGTGAAAGGGTATCCAATAATTAACCAGTATTGCAGTATCGCTTCCTTCTTCCTTATTAAGGGAAGACAGATCTCTGTTTCATAAACCTAAACCACCGTTACGGTACTCCAGAATGTACTCATTAAGAAGAATTATACAGACAATTAAAGATTGTCATTTAATTTCTCCTTTTTATTCATGACTGAGAATGTGAATGAACTAAACATGTAAGTTAATGACATGGTTTTGTATGGATGTTTTGTCTGGCATATTTTGTCAGACAGCTTCCCTGTTGCAAGAAACACTGAAATTAATTATCTTATTTTCCTCATTAGTTATCACAGATGAATAATTTCTAGATATTTAACAGATCTGGTATCAATATAGCAGCTAAATTTCACACCCAGCATGACAATACTCAACAGAGATATTGTTTGGTAGGAGGATGGTTTTGTTTGTGCTTTCAGCTTTGCCTCCACTGATCTAAAATTAGATCTTTTCTGCACATCAGTGTAGTATAAAACCTGGGATGAAAACAGGAGCCAGTATCTCTTTGGTATCTGGTGACCACCTTTGAGCAAGGTTTTCTGACAACATGTTGGAGCTCCCTTCCTATCAGAGACTAAGATGCCCATCCCTCTCTGCCATTTCACTCCTAATCCTGATCTGTGCCTGATGCTTTACAGGTCTCTGAATACATAAAAAGCATTGACTTTTCAGGTCAATACCCCAGTGTATTCCTTCTCCATGCAATTACTCAGTTTTGCAATTTTGCTGTTGTTTCCAAGGTCCTGAAGTTTGTAAACTCTTCCAGCACGCTGCAGCATGCAAAGAAATTTCCTTCCCCACTCTATGCAGATTTATCTGTGACCACATTTGTACACTGGAAGAAGTGAAAGAATATGTTTGCTTACAACAACAGAGAGTCAGACCTGCTCTATACCTGAGTAATGGCAGGATGGTTTTGTGATCATGAATCCAGGCATGGAGGACACAAGACTGGTTACTGACAGGATGGAAGTGGCCAGAAAAGTGGTTGCTGGAGTCGATACTGGTGGAACGTTCTGTAGTTTGGCCATATATCAAGTATACAAATTTTGTGGATCAGAAATAGAAGCGACAGTAATAAATTCCCCAAAAACATTGCGCATCAAAACTGACGACTGTTTCAATTGGGAGCTTTTTATTTATTTTAAAGTAAATCTTCATTTCCTTGCCAGAGTAATGCCAATATTTTGTTCTATAAGATTTCAGTTTATTTTAAGAAGTACTGTGAAGACGACTGATAGGATCCTGGTGTGTGGATTCTGTGGCATTACATTTTACCATTAATGAGTAGATCAGTTCCTACACTGATAGCATTATTTGCCATTACGAGTACTATTTCCTCCCTAGCCATGCTATATGAAGCAGGCATCCAGGGTGCCCAGAGCACTGGAGGTCTAACCTCACACAGGGTCAAGAAGAGCTAGTTGGGGAGGGTAATATGTGCTTTTCTCAGCCCACTCATTAAATCCATCTTTTTAAAGTTGCTTATGGATAGTTTTTCAAGGAGCACCCAGTGAGAGGTCTGGGATATATGGTTTTAGGCACTGTATTTGCTCATTCAGTGCTTCCTGCCAGGACTCAACTGTGTTGAGAAGCATCAGAGGTGACTCAGAGGTTTGGACATGGCTTGTAATTTCAGTTCACATAACCCACAGGCACATGATTTCTTTTTCCACATTATTACTGAGTCATGCTACAGTGAATCTTAATGACCCGCAATGAAATGCTTCCCTACACCAAGCAAGGAAAACCACTATCCACAAATTCCCCATTTTCTTTCTCTTGCCTCTATTAAAATAATTAATCACGTGGGGGAAAAGCACACACTGGCTTGCTGTGAGGTCACAGTGAAATGATACATCATGAAGGCCATAAAAACACTATAAACATGAAATTGCTGTTAAAAACCAAACCAAACCAAACCAAACCAAACCAAAACAAAACAAAACAAAACAAAACAACCCTCTAGAAAATAAACAGGAGAAGTGAGGACCTCCACTGGCACACAGTATTAGTATTTGCCAAATGAGGGACTTCAGCAGGGAGCACAAGGGCTGTGCAGGAGAGTTTTTGGTGGTCAGGAGGCAAGCAGGAGGTGAAGCTGGAGAGAGGGAAAACCTTTGCTCCAAATCATGTAGAGAGAAGGCATGTTACAGCCTCAGCAGGGCTGGCACAGCTCCTGGCATCCTCCACCAAATCCTGGGTGTCAGTGCAAGTGACGGCTGTGCGTGTCTCGTGCCACCCAGGAGGGTCTTCAAGGACATAACCAGGAAACATGTTGCCTGGTGTTCACATTATTTCTCCACATCTTCCCGCACTAGTAAGCCAACTTTTCTGCTGGGCTAGCAGAGGATTGCAGCACCCAGGCTTAGCGAGTACGAGTGCCTATTGTTGTTGAAGCAGGTCAGCAAAGAGCAAGCTGCCAGGTGGGACACACTGTGCCAGTGTGGGTGAAATCTGCTCCTCTCCCAGCTCCTGCTGTTCCCAGAAAAGGCATGGAGGGCACTCACAAGTGAGCTTCTGACAGTGCTGTGCTGCTGCCAAATGATCTTCCTCCATGAGCACAGGCAAGGTCAGAAAAAGGAGAAAAGGTGTTTGCCCAAAGCAGAGGTGGTCACTGCCTCAGACCTAGGGCTTCTTAATGGCCCTGAGATTGGGTGATTAACACTGCACTGTGCTCTGGGAGAGGATTCATCCCCATGTCTGAGCCATATTCACCTCCCAGTGATGGGGCAGTGGAGCCCTGCTGTCCCTGTCTGCCTGCTGAGTTCTGCTATATTCACCCAGCTCTGGCACAGAGTCTGCCTGCATGAGCACTGCAGGGGAATTGGACTGGACAGTCTGCAAAACAAAAAAATATATGGTACACCCCTGCAGTGGGAATGCATTCAAATGCCCACACTCAGATGAGAAAATATTTTGTTTGCTGATGGAAATACCATTTTCTTCTGTATGCTTGGCCTGCCTCACATAATTCAGAGGTTAAGATGGGAATAATCCAGTGGACTGGTCTAACCTAATACTACCAGAGCCAGAGATAGAATTTCATGCATGGAAAGGAAAATTGATTCTATCTAAATATATTTCTCCTTATAAACCTGGTTCTTCTCCAGTGGGTCTTGAGGAAAGCAGGAATAATACTAGAGCAAATCTCTCTATTGCAGGTGCTGACTTGAGGTGCTTGGTCAGAAATATTTGCTAAGATAGCCTTTAATGCATGAAAGTGCACGGCAACTTTAAAATATATATAGTAAGTAACAGGACATGATATTTGAAATCATTTATTTATTACATCATGTTTCATCATTTCCTCTAATTGAGTCTTGCCATTTTGATCATGTCTGCTTTCTAATTTTCTTCCTCTACTCAGTCAAGAAGAAAAGATGATACGGTAACAAGAATAAAATTAAGATTCTGTGGCTATGTAAATAGCTGGAAATTAGCATGGACTAAGTTAGAGATAAATAAAAATATGCATGATTTACAGGAAGGAGAAAATGTGCTCAGAATACAAAAATGCAGAAAAATTCCTGATCACATATAACCTTGTAATGTTATACCCCTGGAGTGTGGAACTCTAACAGGAATAGGCAACAAAGTTCACTCTGTGAAATGAGTTTTAATTGAAGAAATACAGAAGCAGAGGAGAAACTACTGATGAAATGATAGTGCATCCCCAAAGGAACTTCTACTGGGGATAAACTAAAAGGAGTTAACAGTTTGGATAGAATCCAGATAAACTTTATGTTTCATATTACTTGTTTCTTTTAGCACCAGGGAAAAAAAAAAAACGCCAACCAGAGTTTTTACCTTATTAATGGAAATCAATTAGAAACAGTCCAAAAATCAAACAGAAGCCAAGTGAAATGCAGAGCTGACTAGAAGCTCTGAAGGAAATGTTCTTTGTCTTAACTAGGCTATTAGAAAACAAAATATAGAAGCAGTAAGAGCTTCAAAGAAATGCAATGGACCAGGTCCAAATCCCAGCAATACACTGGGCTGGAAAAGATTCACTGGACCGTCTAATTTATTTAACACTTTCAATTCCTAAAAGTGCACCAGAGAAAGTACAGCATATATTAAAAACCACACTGCATTGCTTTGAAATTAATGAATGGCTGCTAAATTTGAGCTCCTGTTTTCCACTTAAAAACCACTTAGTAAAATCAGAAGCTAAATAGTTTGGGTTACTCAAAGCAGAGGAATGCAAACAAAAGCAATCTTGGGCACTGAAAGATTAAGAATGGCTATTGAAAAGAAGAAAATTTACTTATACAATGTTATGTTTAATTCTGCTAGATAATTCTTTGTTTCTTGTAAATGCAAGTTGTCCTAGTTTTAAGAATAAGATGCTGAAGTTAAGGTACAATCCATCTGCAAGACAGAACTATTGTCACTCTATGTCCCACACTGTGTCAGAGCCAGCATCATTAAGCCAGCTACTAGTGTGAATGCTGAGATGTGTGCGTGAAAAGGAAGGAGGAAATGCTTCAGCTTTCCTGCCAAGGTGTCTAAAGGAGATAGAGAAGCCTCCTCTCCCATGCCTCGGTGACTTTTCCTGCCTCCCTCCTGTTGCATCCTCTGCAGGATGGTGGCTTCTGGTATCTCAAGGCTCAAAGCTGTATCCCCTTAAGAAGGAAATCAAGAGCTAATTCTCAATCAGTGTAAACTGGCTTGGTGCACTGGTCTCACTGGGGTTGCACAAACTAAACCAATACACTGCAGAGGATACAGAGCCTTTCAAATCCTTTAAAACATTTTGAAAAGGTAGCAAGCTTGTAGACACAGGTGGCACACACGAAGAGGGTGAAGTCTGAGGATGAAGAAGATGAGTCAATGGGCAAACAGCCCACATAGCAGTGGAGTCAGGAAACACACCTTGTGCATACACACAGGGATGTATCCACACATTCACATGCCTGTTTTCTGTGTTACTGACAGCACCACATCTGCTTTGAGCTCAGGCTGGGACGTGAGCTCAAGTGACCTTAATTCCCCCCAAGAGGAGAAACCTTTGTACCATTATGCACAAATCAGCCCGAACCTGCTCACTGGGCTTCACCCAGCAACCTGGAAAACTGACTGGCTCTCAGGGCCCCTCTGATGGCCAGCAGGACAGAGGAAAGGGGAAACTTGCACTGACTGCAGATGAGCAGGAGACTTTCCTCTCCATTGCTGCCAAGCCAGCACTTTTCATCAACATCCAATCAGTGCCAGAAATTCCTTAAAAGAAAAAAAAGAAGTTCTTTGGAGCAGAGTCCTTTTGTGTATCATCCCAGAACACAAAGGGGCCCTTAGCTCTCGGGAGGGCCTCTTAGGTATTGGCTCAGTATCACAAACTGTAATAATTAAAATCATTTATAGTATTATTTTTGTAAGTAGGGATTTTCCCTGTCTTTCTCTCCCTCTGGAACTTGTCAGTTTAAAGGTGAAGACAATGGTTTCTTTGTTACTGCTGGAAAAGCAGAAAAAGAGAAAAGATTGTTGTTGTTGTTGTTATTGTTATTGTTGTTGGAGGAGATACCAAAGAAATAAAAAAGGATGTTAATATTCCTATAGGCCTTTGTGTAGCTGTGAGCGTCTCAAAGGCTAGACAGGAGCTTGAAGAATACACAGAGATGTAAAGTCCAGGCTCAACTTTATCCTCTCTGCTGTGCAGAGACAAAACACCAGCCAAAATATAGGTGCCAGTGGATGTTTGCATATACAGGTCAAAGGAAGAGAGGTAAGAAGATGCAGGGAAATAGAAAAAGAGAGAGTGAGAAAATGGATGGCTACTAGGGAGGGACTAGAAAGGGTGAAAAAGGGATATATTTACCCACAATAAATTTTGTTATAACTGGTGCAAATATTTCACTTGTAGCACCTTTGTTATAAAATGATATAAAACTAAATATTTAGAAATGAGGAATTTCAGTATTTATCTTCTTTTTAATGCAGCCTAAACCCTCAATTCTATCTTGGAGTTTGAGTTTTACCCCCTTCACATATTAGAGTAGAAAGCAGGAAAAAATCTAGCAGATAATAAAATGGAGGAGAAGAGAAACAGTGACATAAATGAAGGGGGAAATTGCAAATCTGAAAATTTTGATAATTCTTGTTTCTGACAAACTGTATATATCACCGAGTAAAAAAAGTGTTGCTGTTAAAAACTAACATTATTCTCAATTATTCTGCACAGTGCCAGGCTCATTTTTCAATGACATCTTGTTATTATTATATATTACATTCATTACAGGAGAGCCCAGAGGTTCTCAAGCTCCTGTCATGCTGAGTAAGTACAATATTTAGGAAAGATTATCCTCATCTTAAAGAACTGACAAGTTAACTAGGGACAGGATGCAGCAAGCAGGCAAAGAACATAAGAGAAAATGGAGAGGAGGAATAAGGAAAGGGCCCTTGGTGAGAACATGAGTAGCACAGCTGGAGGGATTTACTGCATATTTCACAAACCGTGGGCTCTAGTGTGTCCCCCAGCAGTCTCCTTCTCCATGATCAGGGAGTGCAGTGGGACTGAAAAGGGAGCTGAGGGTGGTTGGCTACCCATTGCTACAGAAAGTGTGGTGAGTATGAAGCTGTCACTCGTTTCTCCCTGAGGGTGGAGTCATGCTGCACTTGTTTATAGAAATCCATGCCTGCTCCTCACTCCAAGAGCCATGAAAGACTGAGGAGCCTTCTTTCTTTAGCCTCAGACAGCAGTGCACCTGAACCAGCAAGGCACTACCATGCCTAGTGCATGTCAGGGAGCACCTTCTCATGCACTGAGACAGAAGAAGTGGGAGGTCTCATCACCATTTACCAGCACTGAGCCTTTGCTATCTCCCCATGGGTAAAGGACAACCACTGCTGGCTACTCTGGAAGCAATACTTTGGCTGCTAACTAGAAAGTACTGCAGCTGCATACAGTGACAGCGCTGATCCTGTGTTCAGACAGCTCTTTTACAGAAGGGAAATTCTATTATTTACTGCTCTGGGCTATTTGCAGAAAAATATCTGCTAAGGAACTTTCTACTATGAGTAAAAGTTCTAGAAAATGTCTCCCTGATCTCTGTTATTTGAATTAAAGTATGCTGATACATGCTGTTGTGAATTTCACAAGACTTGAGAAAGACAAAATGAAATTTTTAAAAAATATAGCAATTTAACATCATTTCCTTTTTGTTCTTTTTTTAACTTAGAGGATGCATGAAAGAAAACATTTTATGGCATTAGTCTGAGATTTCCCATGGTTGGTAAAACTCCCCCAGTAACAACTGCTTAGAGTATCACTGTCCAGAGATTTTAGTATTAGCAGATTTATGTCTTTTCTATTACCTGCAGCAATAAACTGCCTTAAAAATCCTCCTGTTCCCTAACCACAAATTGAATTTCAATAAATGTATGTAATACAGCCACAGGAAAGCACAAGGCAGAGTTGTGTGCAGTCTTAAAATTTTACATGCAGTTCTCATTGCCTCAGAAGTTTGATCAGATATTGTCCAATCTTAATGTATCTGTACTCCCTGGGCTAGAAGAGCAATATACACATGAGTCAAAACCTTCTGCTATAGTCAAATTAAAGGTATAAAAAGATGGAATGACAAGTGGAAGCACTACAATGGGTTTGTGACCTTCACATTCCCTGGCTGGCTAGTAACAGGAGAACCTTGGCCTACACTTAAGCATCTTCAGGGCTGTCATAAATTGGAAGAAGGATCTTTGATACACACTGACATAGCTGGCATATTTCTAATTTCTTCAGCCTTGCTCATGAGATTATACAACCTTGTCGCATGACAACCCCTGTCTCCTATATGGAGTGAATCTGCTTCTCCAAAGAGAAGATGATTCAGTGGCTTCCTGCTCCCTTTTACACTTGCAGTCTAGCAAAAAGCAACCCAAGGGAACTGGGCTTTTAATGCCCAGTGCCTGAGTGCTATTAAATTAGCTACATCTGCCCATTAAACTCCCAACCTCACCTGTGGCAGTTCCTCACCTTTGAAAGGTTACTATTATTCTCATCATTATCTGTACCCTGGTAGATGCTGCATAACCGCACATTAGCATTTTTTAAAGTAGATGTCTAGTGTGTAAAAGAGAGCCTTGTCCAAATTGCTTCAAAGGGTCAGTGAAGGCCCACTTGCAACACAGTCCTACCAAGATCTGTGAGCCTGTGGTGCTTAAGTAAAAGAAGTGTAGGCTGAGTACTGTTCTACTTCTTTCTGTCTTCCTCCTGTACTGGCACGTCACTACAGAGCACGTTCTCAGTAAAGCTTTGGCAAAAGGCTCCCAACCTGTGGTTTCCACTGAGGGGTTATCAGTTGGTCTCTGCAACTGATGTTCCACAAAAATGTTTTAAACTTATGAACTCCTTCTGGCTTCATGGGTGGTCTGGGAAAAAGAAGGTTGAAATTGTTTCAGCTGTTTGAGAACCAGTGGTTTAGGCAACAAACTCTCACTGGCATCAGAACAGGCTGTGGTTAGGACCTAAGCACAAGTACAACCATGAACAAAGCTTTTATTTTGCTGACACTCATCATTATCCTGCTACCAAGATGGTGATCATGGTCCTGCCATGCATCGTGCAAACAACATACAGGCAATGTCAACAGACAATTCTGTGTATTTCCAGTCACAGCTTTTCTGAGGGTTTGGCTGTGCCAGAGGGGGTACTGAAGTCCAAAGGACAAGCAAGCAAACCACTTCTTATGCTAAATACAATGGTAAGCCATAGTGTCTGTGATCACTTTTCTTCAAAAAGAGAGCATGCAGTCATCTGTGCTGTAGACAAGACACCTCCACTTCACCTCACCATCTGCAACAACACATCCGTCTTGGAAATATTCAGTTGGCAATGACTGGCAGCAGAAGGTGCTTATGGACAGCATTTCAACAGCTCCTGGGGAGCAGGATAGGAATGACATCACTGTTACCATTGGTTGAAAGAGAATCAATACTGAAGGTAACATCTGGCATTTTAAGACTAGCTTTTAACTGGTGGATATGAGATAATTAATGTTGATTTCTACTACAGAGGTAGACCAGCATTGCCCTTTCAGAAAATGTGTTGCCCATCAGACTCCACAAGTGCAGGTAAATCCTGACTTCTAATGGCTGCTGTTACACACAGCCCTTTCAAAATGATTTACTGACAATAACCCAGTAGGTTCCTCACTGGATTTTTAAAGGATTTCATGACATCTTTTCTCATTGATTCACACATACGTCTGGTATTTCTTCAGCCAAAGAAAGATAAATTTGGCTCAGTTTTGACCAACCTACCTGAGTTTTGCAAGTAATAAAAGCTCAGGCATTAAACCCCAAAGCTCACAGGTTTGGTCCTTGCTGGCTGAATCTTCATGACACATGGCCTTAAATTTCTTAAAAGTACAAGGCAAAGATATGGAGTAGATGCCATTACTGAAGGTAGAGTCATAACTCAAGAGCTTCTACATGGCAGAATGTCTTAATGACACAACTGAGAACATAAGAGACTGACCTCGGAAAGTGAAATAAATGAGCTTGCCTGCTGCATTTTCACTTAAAGAAGTCTGTAATGATTAGAAATAAGTGGAGATTCACCTTGGAGCAATATATACAGTAATTTCAAGATTATAAGCTGCACCATTTTGACTAAAATTTTGGTCTGAACCTGAAGTGCGGCTTATAATCAGGTGCGGCTTATATACGGACAAAGAATGAAAAGTTGC
>PYHW01010739.1:3884520-3905130 GCA_013186435.1 Turdus rufiventris
CTGGTTTCAATGGATGGCCCATTAGCAGAATATCTCCTGCAGAGATAAGGATCACTGCCCCCACCCTCAACAGATGGTGATAGAACAGCTACCTTTTATCACACTCTGTATTGTAATGTGTGGCTTATAATCAGGTGTGGCTTATAATCGTGAAATTACTGTAATTTAATAAAACCCCCAAGTTTTGAGTAGAAAACATAAAGCTGATAGTTACTCAGGGTGGAGAGAAAATGGTAATAAATTATGCAAATCTATAGGCAGAGAGACTAATACGAAATATCATAGAAAAAGCACAGTACCATATGTGAACACAGCTCCAATAACATGCAGTGTTGTGTCGGGAAAACATGTAGACAAAAAAAAAGGTTCTGTGTTGCCAGGTTTGGTCAGAGTATTTCCTGTTTAGCAGAGAAGGCCAAGGTAGATCATATGGGATGATCATAATAAATAAAACCTAACAGCACTGCCACATTGTAAGCACTGAAAAGGACACAGTCCTCAAATGAAGCACGGTGTGGTGGTTGCTATGCTACTCTGAAACCTGAATGGCACAAAAAGGCACCTCAAGTAGGCACAAGCTGCAGCTTACTGCCCTTTCCTTCCTGCAGCTGGCCCTAGTGTCAGCACGGCAAATAGAAGAGCAAATAACTCAATTTGAAAGCTTTCCAGCTAGGGCAAGATTTTAGCGCAATGCAATTTAAAACACAATAATCTATGGCTGCAAGTGACAGTTTGGTCTGATTTTTAAGAGGAGCAAATTAAGATTTGCAAACCCTTGGCTGTATTCAGGTAGTTCCTGGAAGCAGTTATTTGTTCAGGAAGGCAAATAATATCCCAACCAAGTCAGGGCAGGTTTATAGTAAACTAAACTACACTTTGATTATTGCTGATGATGAAAATGCAACTTGGTTCATCTTTAATGGGGAAATGGAATCTTTAATACATTTTTCGAGTCTTGCAATTATTACTGTCTGTGCTAGAGCCAGGCAATTAAATCTGCAGCTCAGTGTTTGCTTTACTAAGCTCCGTCACATTTTCTCAGAGTTCTGGGGAAAGGAGCCTGCAAAGAGGAATTCCAAACTTCTGGCAGTCAGTGCTGCATAGAATTACTCTGCTCTGCATCCTCTAGATTCTATAAAATTAAAAACATTTTTACCACTTTTGATTTGATGCCTGCAAGCAGATTATATGCTTGGATCAAGCATGATTCTGAGTTGCAACCAAAATTTTGCTACACAAAATAATGATATTAAAGAAGAACTGATAGATATGAGCTTGTCAGCTGCATTGTTTACTCTGTTCTCCTGAAGTAATTGTGGGGATTCTCAGTGGAGATTTACACTTGGCTTCCCTTGTATTATTTGTGGCAACTTTCACTATCTGCCAACAGAAGTTTCATGACTGTTGTGAGGAAAAAAAGGCGTAGCCTGGGACAGCAATGCATCAGACATCTAGCAGCAGCAGCAACCAATAGCAGTTGTTGTGCAGTAAATAATGACTTGGCTGTGTTGTGCATTCCTTAATGTGTTGCCACAGCCTCCACTTTCTGAGACGGACTGTAAACCACCTATTTAGGATCATACTCAAGGAGGTTGTGGTGTGCACCTTCTCTTGTTCTCGTTATTGCTCATGTCATTAGATGAGATTCATTCGATATCATTACTTGTGCTCGTTAAAATCTTTGTGACTAGAATATGGTACAGTATCAGAATTTTAATGCCTCATATATTCTCTGAGAGATGATGGCAATAAATGCTACTGCTTTGACCTTCTCTGGGTTTTATCATTTGATTCACCGATCACCTCCATTCGTTCATCTCCATTTGTGCCCATATAGAGAATGAAGAGACAGAAAAGAACTACAGCTACTAACAGACAAAAATATTTACGAAATTTAATGTGCCCTATTTGTAAGCAAATCAACAGTTTATAGTTTTTCATCATCTGCATTAAGCATTAATATCCTGCCTTTTCTTGAGACAGGGATTGCTGTGAAGAGGCAATGTGTGGATTCTTTAGCATTACAGGAACACTACAAAGCAGTCAGGTAACAATACCTGCAGCGAGGAACGGGAAAAAAAGGCTTCCTGTTCAGTGCTCTTTACAGGAGAGACCTTAAAAGAATTTCTAGGATTTTATTTTATGTGATTGTGAAGGTGAAGCAGTGATCAATTAACCCTATCACTGTAAAGATTTTCCCAAGCTTTCTTTAAAGTTGGCCCCCTACTACTGTATGTAGTCAGTAGGATACAAAAAGTCCTCAGAAAGAGATATCCAGGTAAAGATATGTTAGGCATACTGCCAAACCACAGCTACCAAATCAGGAGTTTATTTTAGAAGCCTAGATTGGACTAATCTCCCCAAAGCTCCCTGGATAGAAAGACAGAACATTTTAGGACTCATTTGGCCCATTTTAGACATCAACCTGAGTGTTCTGTACAGGCAGTGAACTGAAGGAGCTCTTTCAGAAGATCATTTATAGTACCTGAAGAAGACAAACACTTGGATGGCTGGCTGCAAGAAGCTGTCTCTCTCTGCTTTGCCTGTTGAGGGAGAGCAATACTTCCATATAAGCTCCTAAACTGGGGGCTTAAAACTAGGCGGCATGATTACCTCCCCTACTCAAAACACTTGACCTGGATGCACTTGGTAGGTGAAAATGGAGTGTTGTCGGGTGCACACTCCCTGCAACAGCAGCTTGTGATTTGAGGGAGTGTTTCTTTCACAGGCTCACTGACTTGAGGGAGTTCACTGATTTATAGCACAGATTGGGGTGTGGTGTTTGAAATGGAATTGCTTGAGCTTGTCTGTAAAGAACAAGAAAATTTCACTGTGAAGTATGACAGAATAATTTATTTTTCTTTTACCTATTTCCTTTTAGAGACATCTAATTTTCAGCAGGCAGATTATGAAATGAAGTCCCATTTGCTCCTGTCTTCTGCTGTGCCTTGGTACAGGGGAAGGACTATACATGGGGGCTCATTACTTCATGAATCTCCAATGAATTCCAGCATTAGATATATAAAGCTACCATGCAAGACCAACTTTTTTTAACCTGTCACAAGAATTTACTCATCTAGCATTGGGCAGGGATTTTTACAGGTCACCAGTACATAAAAAATACATCAGCAATAAAACATGGTCAAATTTAGTCTCATACCCAAGTAAGAGCTCCTTTGGGAACAGACAAAGCAGGTACCTACCCAAAGCAGCATCCTGCTGAAGGGAGGTATAACACTTGTGATGGCTGCTGGCTTTGTGATTGATGGAGCATAGGAGAGCTGGAATAGCTGCTGCTCTTCCTTCAGGGTCGCTGTGGCTGGTGGCTACTGCTCTCAGGTGAAGCCATGGAGTGATGGTCATCGCCCCATCCTCCTAGCTTCCTGGCTGCAGGAGCAGAAATTCCAACTTGTCTTCACACTTCCCTGCTGTACTCCCCTTTCTTCTTGCCTTCCTCTTCAGGTGTGCCCAAAACAACCTCCAGCCTCTGAGCTGAGGGGTGAGAACATTCACTTCTGGGAAGACTTTGTAAGCTCTGGCCACAACTTTAAAAAAAGCATTCAACTTTAGAAAAAGCATTTAGGGATGGTCTATTAATGGCATTTAGCAGCTCTCATGTTCTACTCAGCAGGAAATGTGGTACAGAGGCAGTCAGAGCATCCCAGACACACATAACCACGGTGGGTTAAGCAACCTGGTGACTCAAAATCAGACTTTTGTTTGTCTGTTCTTCCCCTCTGCATCCAGGCAATGCCAACTGTGCAGGTAGTTAGCTGATGGCATTTGGAAGCAAAGCACAGCACCAAATTAGTCTCCAAACCCCCAAAATCTCCCCAGAGCATGAGGGAGCTCACCTGCAATGGCAACAGGCTGGCAAGGATGTGAGCTGGCTAAAAGGGTTGCACTACTGGCACTGAAATAAAGTAAACAGGAGAGACAGTATAAGAACACATCACCAAAACCAATTGCTAAAACAGTAATTAGAGAAAAGCCTTCTTGTCTTTAGGAAAGCAGCAGTGAAATTAAGGGTTCAGTGATTTATTACTTGTATCCACTCCAGACTGATCCATGTGAGACAGACCCACAAAGAGGTAAGGAAGGACCAGGCAGAAGGATTCTCAGTGAAAGGAACTGACAACTTTAGCAGAAGATTGGTCCCGAGGCAATTTCAGGGTGATATGACAGTCAAAGCACCAATGCAGAGATAAACATGATGTCACATTCAAAGATATTTGGAAGCTGTTGTCCAGAACAGTATCTAATTTGTGAAGCAGCAAGAGAACAACCATGGTCTTGCCTTCCACCACAACATGGTTTTAACCTGACTGAGCCAAACCTAGGATAACAGAAAATTAAAACCTTGCAGGAACACAAAAAGAGAAGGGGGTCCCCAGTCCTATCAGAGACATAGAATTACCTGTATAAAAGCCAAACATATCAGGTTAGGCTTTTTTTTTCTGGATTTGTGTTTTGTTTGTTGTTTCTTTTTCCTAATCCTGTATGGGTACAAGCAACTGCAAGAACAGGTGTTGCCTTTTTTCACTGCAATGTCTCAAATTTACACTTCCTACATGTTTACCTAAATATCTGGTTGTTTAGAAGGGAAAATATGAGATCCTTTTTCTCCCTCTTGTTGGGAAGGAGCTATGAGATGCCATTTCAGTAACTTCTCTGGTTGTGCTTTTTAAGTGCAAATTTATTCCTATGTCAATGGCAATACTTAATTTCCTACATATTAGGCTACATATTTAGAATTATACAGACATAACTGTAACTTCTGAGCAGTAGATGAGGAGCACTGAAGTCAGAAGGCGTTTTAACTCACTAGTTGGAGGAAAACAAGGATATGAGAGGTCCCCAGACAAATATTCCTGTTTCAACTTGAGAATGGAGGACTCGAGAAAAAGCAAAAATATTTCTGTTTTAATTCTGGGAAATGGGTGAGGCAAAAATAGGACAACATTTTGGCCTTTCTTGCTTGGGAAGGGCTGAGTTGACTTGTCTGGCAGTGAATGATCATTCAGCATGGAAGAAACAAATTTGAGTAGCCTGCAGAAAGATTATTTGAGAACAACTATCTGAAAAAGCCTGAAAAGCAAGGTCAGACTCTCTTTAGACATACACTTGTGTGAATCCAGAGCAGCTCTAGTTGAAGAAAACCGAGTTATGCACTGATGTAAATGAGATCAGACATAACTTGCTGTCAACACAGTCAAATTTTAAGTTGATCAAAGAACAAAATCTTCCCTTGTGTATATTCAGAATTTATCTGATGACTGTAGAAAGATTTAGATGGAAATATTTCCTCCAAAGAATTCAATAAGTCTGAGTAACTTCTCAGTGTGAGAAGGAAGTCAGGTTTTTTACAAACAGAACACTAAATCGGAAAATATGTGGCCTTTTAAAAAGTCATAGAACAATTTTTTTGCAGCCTGTTGAGTTGTATATCACTTCCAGTGATTACATTTTCAGTCACTGCTGATGTACTGTATTCAGCATGACTACTTCATAGATTTTTTAAAAAGAGCTGGAGTGCTGGACAGGATGGAGGAGAATTTTATGCCAATGCTGGCTAGAAAGGGAGCTGTCAAGCCCTGTGCTTTTATTTTTTCTTCATCTTGTTCAACTACATCAACTCCATTTATTTCAGATTAAAGGCTGCAACATTGTCATTAAACATTGGCATTAACATTGGAAACCCAGTCTGCTGCCATGGTTGGCAGTGCCAACACAAGCTAATCATTCAATGCCTCTGAGGTCCTTTACTTGATCTTTTTCTTTTGAGCTCCGAAAGCAAGCTGCTTTCAGATCCTGGCATTCCAGACATCTTGTTCAAACCCAGGTGAAAACACAGCACAGGGGCCTCCCGTCTGCCAGGAGTACTGAAATGCTACATGATGTCCATGGTACTGCCCCACGCAGTTTGGGCATTGTGCCCCAGTTCTGCTGAGGGGGGCTCATACATGGGGGTGGGAAGGTTCCCTGGTTTGGCAACCTTCAAATCCATCAGCTGGATTTGCTAGGCAGGAGTGTGGGTGATTTTCAAAACTGCCAGCTGCCTGCGCTACTAAACTAACACTGCTGGTGATGATTGTTCCAAGGTGGCCCAGTTTTCCTGTTGGAGCATACCAGTCTAAAACTGAGGAACACAGTTGCTGCCTAGGCAAGATCTAGATGAAGCAGTGCTATTGTAGACCATAAACATTTTGTCTGGCATCCAAATAACCTTGCCATAGGCCAGTCCCAGAACATCTCACTCTCTCTATCCTAACCCTTTCCTAAATGGCGCCTCAACTCTACAAAATCTCTGTAGCCTCGTGATTTTTATAAGAATTTCACCTCACCACAGCACATTGATTTCTTGATTAGTTCTTCTGAGGGACATCATGCCAATAAGTCAGGAATGCAAGCTTAGTTAAAGAATCTTTTTACTGGACATACACCTGTTCCTGAGATAGCGATAGATGTGTGTACAGTTTCCCGGCACAACACAGTCTTTGAGCATGTTCTCTGTGTTTGATCTGGTCTGTTCTCATCTATGTGTGAGTCAGAGGTCTAGGGGTACCTCAGGTTATCCTGTCTCTTCCTTTGGCAGTTTTCTATTATGTAATACGGTCCACAGAAGCCCTAGCTCAGATATGCAAATTTATTTTATATTAGACAAGTTTCTAGAATCAAGGCAAGGAAGACCAGTAAGAACATAAAGCAGAAACTCTCATTTTCACCCAAGCATCCAAACTACAGGGTGATTCTTGCACCCCTTCTCTCTTAACCTGGCTTAGTGATTCACAGATATTTCTTGACACAGTTACTCAGTTCCAAGGAAATATTTAGAGAGCACTGGCACTAAGCTAAGTTAGAAACCTGGTAAAATAAATCATACTGGTTCTAGGACAGAATGCTAAAACAAAAATTGAACCTAAGTCTACCATGTCTTGAAATGCACTCTAGCTCCCACCTAAACCATCCAAATGCTTGCATAAAAATGTGCAAAACCACTTTTCTTTAAAAATGTGAGACGTGTATTTGAAGCTGTAGAAGATGAGATCTGCATTTCGGACAATATAGATGTCCAGGGCTATTTTCGGGACACCATCTTTAAATGCTTATTTTGGTGGCTTCTGAAAGTAACTGTGACAAGAGCAATGAGCATTTTGGAGAGCTTGCTGCCAGACCATGCCATGATGGTCCTTTCAGTCAATTTGCAAAGACGTTATAATGCCTAAATTAAGTGTCTGTAACAAATGACCTACTTAATGGCTACCCAGTGACTGTGTTGTGTCATACCCCAGGGTCATGCTGCTCCTTGCACCTCTTTGGACCCTGGATCCCTTTGCACAGAGAGCAGGTTTGGGGACACAGCATATTCTCAGTTCTTGCTCCAACACTGTATTGGAATGTGATTTGGATAAATGAAACCAGAGAGTCAGGAAATTCTTCCACTGTTCTAGAAATGAAGCCTTCAACTATCATGTCTATTTATATTCATGGCTTATATAGTAAGGGAGGCTGCTCTGGGAAGCTCATCTGAATTAATTACAGACACAGGTAAGCAGTTAGGTCACTGCAGCTCCTAGTTTCAATATAGCCTCCAGGTCCTAGGCTGAGGGGCAGTATAAAACCTGTGCATAAAACATAGATTTTACAGGAGATACAATATTTGCATTTTTCCATTCATTATCCTTTGCCTCCTTTGCTGCCTGAAATGTTGAGATACCAAAATCATGCATATATGATTGATTTGGGTTATCAGTGTGTTCAGAAGGAGGCTGAGTGCCCATCATGGCAGGTCTAGTGGATTTGATAGTAACTGGGATGCTTTTTTGCCACAGAAGCTGAAAGCACCCTGTGGCTGCTGTGGGCTGTGCCTACAAGGCATGATTATGAGTGTGCTCTGGCATGTGGGTGTGATGGAAATTGTTCACAGCTGCATGCACAAAGAAAACCAGGCCTGGGCAGGCTTCACTTCTTGCTCATTCCTTTCTGCCAGATGTTTTTTTTCACTTCTGTCAAATTTTCTTGCTCTTGAGAACAAGAAAGGGGATTCAGGGTGCTTCTCAGCTGCTCTCAGGAGCAGAAGGTGAAAACTCTGTGCCTTAGGGAGGGACACTGAGCTCTACTGAACAGCTCCCCGACAGCAGGAGATTGGATAGGATTTGAGTGAGGTCCATGACTCCTGTCCTGGACCAGCAGATAAACAAAAAAAACACAGCTATGGCTACTCTGGAATTCAGGAAGACTAAATGCTCCTGTGGCTTAACAGATACCTACTGTCTTCAAGTGACCTGTGAATGTGCACCATCCTTCATCTGGAAAACATAAAGGCTAGAGCTGAGCTTTCCCCAGCTGCCCAGGCTTCAGCCTCTCTAAGATCTTGTAGCATATTGGCAGCTTACACTAACCCCTATCAGCATTAGTACCTGATCTGGAAACCTTTTCTTTTATGACTGACCTGGCAGGCACACCTGCAGTGCACCATATGGTCCCCATCCTATAATAATTACCAGCATTCTCTATCCATTTTCCAAGAAATGAGCAATTCCATATCCCATTATAAAACTGACTAACAGTCTTTTCCCTACAGCCTGCCCCTGTCCCACATCCCTACCCACCTTCATGTGCCTCATCCCACAGGCTCCTCTGTGGGGTGTGCTTCCAGGTGAGGTGAAGGATCCCCACACCAAGGCCATCAGGAGTTGTCTTTGAAAACGTAGTAATTTTGAATGCAGAAAAATCAGACAATGGCAGCATGTCCTCACCTGACACTGCAAGAATTCAAAAGCTTTCAGAAATGCTGATTAAAAGGGACATCTGGAAGCCACTTAGTTCAAAGCCCTGTTTACAGCAGGACTGCTGTTTACACTAGATCAAGTCAGTTGTGACTATTTATCTGCTTCTCCATTTCCCTATAGCCTGCATTAAGCTCAAGTTAAAGCTCATTCTCTCTTCTATTCCTTCAGATTTTTAATGCACTCACCACCATTGCCACTCTGTATTCTCCAGGCATCTGCTGTTCTTGTGCTCCTTCCACAGTTTCCTTTCATGTTGCCCAGCCATTAGCAGAGTTTTCTCCCATTACAGTCAGGATGGCATTTGAACTGATGCACTGATCTTTGTTCCTTGAAAAACAGCATGGTGTTTCCTGCCCTCCTATAGACCAAAGGACACTGTAAGCATCTGCCTTGAGTGTGTTTTCTGAAACTTTGTTGAAAGTTTTTTTGAACAAATATACATGACTTAACGGAAAGGTTTCTCCTCTTGTTCTTCTTTCTCTAATGGACAGGCTTAAACAAAGAAAAAAACCAGTCAGTTGTAACTTGCCCAGAACCTTAGAGGCCGTGTACAAAAGATTACTCCCCCATATCTCTTAAATAGTTTATACGGAACATAAAGACATGAATAACATAATAACCACTGCTCAGGCTGATACCGCTTCAGGGAAATCACTGGGAATACAAGCAGCAGAAGACACGCCTATATAATCTCTGGAACTAAATTTAGATACAGCTGTATCTCTGCCTAATTGTTCAACCCATTTCCTCCTCTCACAGTGGAACAAGGATTCCTTCTGGAGCAGATGGATCTTGTTCAGTGTCTTCTGTTTAGCTTTCCTCCTAGGAACCCCATCTTTTACAATTGCTTGCCTTCTGCATATTCTTTCTGAATACACCTCCAGACAGGCCTGTGAGAACTGGCTCCCTTTAGAGCAGAGAGTTTTGCTGTGTTACACTGCAATCCATGACACCCAGTCAGTTGTTCAGTTTATATTGGAAGGATCCCAAGAACGACCAGTCCCTCTCCACAAACTCAAACCAGCCTGGCTTTTTAACAAGGCTTCAAAAGACACATGAAAGATTCTCTATTAGAAGAAGTAGGATATAAAATAGAGGAAGAGTTTCAGGTGCAGCATCCTAACTGTACAGCCTGAGAGTTCTTCTGGAATGGTTTTTCTCATAAAGTGTTGCAGTATCCAGCATTCTTCACCAAAATGCCTGGTCCCACCATCAGCATATTGATGGGAAATATCAATAGGGAGTAAAAATAAACTCCTGGTTCAAGAGTATGCTCTTGAACATGATTATCACTTCACTTAACTAAACAAAGTTTGCAATTTGGGTTGAAATAGTGCTGCTGATAAGGTAGCTTTAACTCCATTAATAAATAATGGAGTAAGGCTGATTGTACAGTTGAGCTGAGTTGACCTGATGGTTGCTTGACCTGAAAGGATTCCAGTTAATTTATCTCTCCTCTCCTTTCTTCCTTTTTGCCCTCACCATGACTGCTTAACCTGGTCCCTTCCTTATACTGGCCCTAGTGCTCCTCTGAGTGAATGCTGAGTGGGCTTAGTGCACTGATACAGTAAAAAACTAATTTGAAGGAGAAAAGCACCAAACATTCCCCAAAGACTTCTCTGACCACTTTCAAGTTGAAAGAACTTAGTACAGGGTCAGAAAACAGTGAGACCCACTCTAAGAAAAAAAAAAAAGAAAAAACAAAAAACAGAAGTATAGCAAAGCTGAAAGGACACATATAGAAAGAAATGTGAGGAAAAAGGAAAAAGAGGAGCTTCTCCATAGCTCCATTAGGAAGAAGACATAACCAGCTCTGGAGAGCCTTGTGAAGACCCAGTACATCTATTTGATGAGGCTCTGCATCTCACCAGGCTCTTGCTAGTCCCAGTATCAAAGCAGCTCACTGCTCCGCCAAGGAAGGCAGAATTGAAGATCCAGACAACTGGAAGATTGTTTTAACTTTTTATTTTAATTACAAATTAAATGTAGAAACATTTTTCACCAATCTTCCTCAAGAACTGCTAACCTTTTTGGGTACCTCTTCTGGAGGTTATTCTCCCCACAGCCACAAGAGACAGCATTTGGCTGTTGCCCCCAAACACAGGATGTAAGATGTGGGCTGGTGCCACCGTGATATCAGCTATCTAAGCTCACTCTGAGCTGGGGCAGCTACTTGTTTGATATAATCCAGTAGGAAAAAGCCTTACTGCTTCCAGTGCTCTTACGATTTTATTTAACTACATACAGTATTATAGACATCTCATTCTGAATAATGAATACTTCTACTTCATTTCAATAAATAAGTGCTTATTTTGATAAATAAGAATGACAATAAACATTTTTTTCCCTTGGGACCAGAGGCATTTTCATTGCATTTTTTCCACATTCCAACTAGAAAGCTAATATTATCTGCTGGCTAAGATTTCTGAGAAAAAAATATTTACAATATTCTCATCTAAAACACTCACAAGTCATGTGGAAAAAAAGAAAGAAAGGAAGAAAAACAAGGTGAGAGGGTGGGAGACGATTACTGAGTCAGACAGAATGTCCAGAAATTCTTCAGTGCCTCCCATGCTTGTTGAAGTTATACAATGACCTGAAACATCATTAAATTGCACTCTGCAAAAGTGTGCAAATTATCTCTTCTTATCCCCTTGTCTGATTCCAGAGTATTGCATCTGAATAAATACTTTTAGGTAAAAGGAAGTGGCAAAAGCAGCATTTTTCATTTTCTTTTGATTTGAAGTTTTATTTTGTCTGCTGCACAATAGCCTGAATTTGTATACAAACAACTATATGCCACTTGCCACACACAGCTGTGCTTATGTTAACAGGCAATCCATTCTCTGTTCTCTTACTGAGTTTCTTGAACACAACATATATATGACTTTGGCTCCCAGGGTAACAGCCATGAATCTCAGAAACTGAAAGCTGCAAGAGAGAGGCAAGCAGAAAGGTCACCTTATGGGACAGAGAGGGCTAATCCTCTTTAATTGAGTTTGGATTTTCTTTCAGTGTGTACTAGTAAATGGCTTTAGAAGTCAGAATATTCACCGAGGTGACGGTCTATGTAAGAAAATACTGAAAGAAAATGCATTTTCCAAACACATGATACTTGCTGAGGTGTTTTTCTAAGTCAGGGCACAAAAACAGTACTGAAGGATCCAGTGAGCCACTGCGGTGAAGCTACATGCCTCAAGTTTAAGTGCCTTCAGCAAACTCATTTTAATGGAGCCTAAAACTAACAAATAGGAAGATTTTCACCAGCTTAATTTTAACTTTAAAAATCAAAAATTAAGCTAGACAGGGAAAACTCTTTTTATATGTATCCCCTAAAGTAGAACATGCATGTAAATGTTTCACTGTTTACTTAAATTATAGCTGTGTGTAAATAGATGAGGCAGAAATGTAATTTAGATACCCAGGAAAGAAAATTTGAATAAACAGACATCACTGTGACTGATAACTTGTTCAGAAATTATTTGTACACAATGTCCCAGGAGAGAACAGTGATTATCAGACAACCGAGAAAAGCATCAGTTTCTATGAGCAAAACATTAGCATTGGATTATTTTTTGAGTGAAGGAAATCCAGAAGGGTTTCCTAAACAAACAGTGAGAAAAAATTTTCACTGTTCTCCAGCTCCCTCCATAGTGAAAGGCCCTGAATCGCTCTTAAAATTGGGGTTTTGACCTAGGCAGATGGAAGAGATAAAGAGATTACTCTCCTTCTTGAGGTACCTTTCTGTCTCCATAAACTACAAGAGAAATTTTCACAACCAGCTCAGTCTAAGTGCCTTAGGAAACGAACATCAGTCAAGTCTCTGAGATTTTTAAGAATCAATAGAAACTAAGACCTTGACTTTTCATTTCACTAAGAAATATACTTGACTCGGTCTACAAATATTTCTCATTGCTATGAGTGTTTAAAGCTTTGTTTAGTGTTTGCCATGTCCTTGTTTTGGAGAGTTCCTTCTAAAATATTTTCAACAATATACTTGGAAATTGCTTGAAATTTGTCTAACACAGGAAAGAAAAACCAAGATGAAAACCCAACCCAAAAACAAACAAACAAACAAACAAACAAACAAACAAAACACAAAACAAAACAAAAATCCCCCCAAACAAAACAAAACAAACAAACAAATAAAAACAAAACAAAACAAAACAAACCCCCAAAAAACCCACAAAAACCACTGAAGAAGACATGGATTTTGTTGACAGGTAGTGTTCAGGTTTTCCAGGGCTAGCTAAAATAATTCTGTCAAAAGTCAATATTAGACTAATATCTTTAATTTCCTGAAGGGATAGGATTTCCCACGCATAGTATATTTTTTCTTTGGAATAGTGAGACCATAAGAATGAAAGCTTGGAATGAGGAGTTGGCCAAGTACCCAGTGCTTCAGGGTATGTATAAGCAGTGTGCCTCAGTTATGCTGCAGAACAGATGCCCCGTGTCCTTAGAGTTATCCATTTCCAGGCTACCCAGGTACATTTTACATTTCCTGAAATGTGCCTGTGGCCAAACAATTCTTCACAAATTTCTTGAGCCATTTTCCTCCCCAAAATTAGACATTATGAGAAATATGACCCAGTGCAAAGAATAAAAAAAATGGAGTGCATATGGCCACTGAACCACAGGTCATATAAATCATCACTGTAACATTTAACAACAGTTTTTCCTCTTGGTTGAAATATTTGAGACATTATTTTCTTTGAAAGTTAAAGATTTTTCATGTGACAGAGAAAACTAGGTTCCCACCACTGGCAACTTTCATTCTGTTTCCCATATTACAGCTTTATTCCAACTTACTTGATCATTTCTAGGTGTCAGCTTTCATATTTTACTAATGCTACAGATGCTTTTTCAGGGACCTGACTCCTGGAACCACAGGAATTCCTCAGCATTTTTAGCTCTTCTGTATGAAGAATGAAGTTTCTGAATCACATGTTATTAAACAAAGGTATCTGATTGTGTCCAAACAACCTGAAAAAACAGAACAGGAATTTCATAAAACTCTGGAAAGTGATGTAAGAATTCAGGCTTGCTATGTATTTCTGCAGTTTCTTCTCAAGGGCTTAATTTCAGTATTAGCTAAATGTAGCTTAGAATTAATTTTATCAGTGAAAAACAAGAAGTTACCTACACGAGTAATGACCTTCTGCTGGATCTATTGGACAAGAGAAGTCAAATCCTGTGGTGGGTACTTTACTAATGAATATTACATTTCCTTTTTGAAAGAGACAGTTCTCAGATTTTTGGCTAATTAATGACATCTGTAAAATGTGTTTTTCTAATTAGTAACTAAATTTAGACTATGGCTCCTCAGAGCATGTCTGCTGCATAATAATATCCCTTTAAATGATGGCTTTGTCCCATGCCTAGTTGTGCTGTGATTATCAAGTAAGAATAAAACTCTTCTGGCAGGTGTTTTTGTTTCATGACAAAGAGTTGATAGCTGTGTGAATTGAAGTACTTTTTTATGGTCCCATAACTCATTCAAACCTACACTGCAGGATGACTTTGTGGTTGTGCACACACAAAAAAATGGAGATAAATTCTTGTGATGCCCTTGCTTCACCAATTCTTCAATTAAACCACATGCTGTTGAGAAGCAGGAACATACTGAAATTAATAGACCCACCTGCAAGGCTCTCCGTGTGGTGCTGCGTAGTCAGCACCTCAGACAGTATCAGGGATCTGAAGGAATGAGCACACATTAAATATGGCATTTCAAAGTAATACAATCCATTATAGAAGACAGTGCTTGCTTTGGAGAGAACTTGGCAGACAATGAAGTGATCAAAGGTGCTTTGATATGTCTAATTTTGGCTTACACAGCTGAGTTCTTCTATGGCTGATGGAGGTGATGAGAATAGTGTTCTCTTTTGTGTCTTCCTGAGGGAGGGATCAACAAATAGAATAGCCTATGCAGGTGACACAGTCATAGAGCATTTTTTTTTCACTATTCCTAGCTCAAATTAAATGAAAGAACAAATAGTTGTAGATTGGGAAGTAAATTTAACTGAACACCCTTTTCTTTGGTTCTGAGTACTGAAATTTTCTAAGATTTATAAAAGAATTAGTATTACCTTGCAAATTTTGACCCTTCAGCAGACTAATTGCCAGTATGTCTTTCAGCAGACTATGCAGTTTTGCTGTTTGCTCCTAGGAAAATATGTGCCATTCTGCATTCTCACAGCACAGGTGTGCTTAACTGGGAAGGGACTTCTACATCAGTAAGAAGTAATTTATGTATGTGTTATATTTGCAGTGTTTCTGTGAAGCATCATAACAGAATTATATTGTCTCTGCCAGCAATTAAGGCTAGTAATAAATTAAGTCTGTTATATGGATGCTTCTTACAAAGTATGCAATGGAATTATGAGTGAAATTGGACTAAGACACAGATGTTTAAAAGTACCAGTTGAAATTTAAAATCTCAATGAAAAAACAAGCCATTTTATACTACACAGAGACTTAATGCCTAATGTTCTACCAATGTTT
This sequence comes from Turdus rufiventris, assembly GCA_013186435.1. Taxonomy (NCBI): domain Eukaryota; kingdom Metazoa; phylum Chordata; class Aves; order Passeriformes; family Turdidae; genus Turdus; species Turdus rufiventris. Next base: position 3,899,820 of record PYHW01010739.1, read on the forward strand.
AATAACTTAAATGTCTCCAACAACATCCATAACTCAGTACTACACATTTGCGAATTAAGCAGCGGATACCCACCATGGTAATGATTAGTTAAAGGTGATGGGGTATGGGAATGGCATCAGGCCAGATTCCCTATGAATGCTTTTGAAAATCTTTGAAATAATTTGGGATATTGCAAATGCTTGCCAGATTTTTTTTTAGTGTGTTCTCCACAATGATGGAGGAGATATCCAATGACACTAGTAAAAATTTTTTATTTTTTATTTGCTGCTCAGACAAATAACGCCATGAGTGTGCAAACTAGTTGGATCCGTAAATCTATCAACAGCACCTTGAGGCCATTCCAGGGGCAGGGACAGTGAGAGAGTTAAAACAAGGCAAGGCTCAGGAAGTCACATGGAGGGATTCCTGGTTACATCCCACACAGTTCATATCCCAGGCTCTGTGAGTAACCCCTCTGGCAAAACAATTCCCGGAGGAAATCAGGGTTGTGAGAGCATTCTGGAAGGGCAGAAAGCCATAAATAAAAATTTCACAGCCATTTCTTGGCTCTAGTCCTGTGTTCTAGCTCCTTCCCTGAGATAACTTAAGACAGGACTGTTTTTAACAGATGAATAACTTGTTTACTGGGACCAGGGCTAGTGGAGACATAAACCTGTGACTGTTAAGTGGAATTGTTCATCCTGTGAAAATATATTCCCTCAGCCAGCTATTTTCAACAACATTTTTTCCTTTTTTCACGAAAAGACAAAAAGAAAAATTATTTGGCACATGTGGATTTTGTCCCTTCCTAGACTCTGTATCTTTTATCTGTGGAAAGATTGAGGATAGAAGAGGATCAGGTACTGCCTTTTAGCTGCATTTTGGTCTTTTTCCTTAAGACATGACTGAATCCAGGAGTCAGTTTCCAGCTGAATACCTTCTGGAAGAGGTAATCAGAAGCAGTCTTCTGAATGAGTACACCAATATCTAACACAATGCTATTCCCACCTTACTTCAGAGCTTCAATGTGCTCTTACTGTTTAACTCTTCTTTCTCTCTCATGCCTGCAAGTTTGCTAGCACAATTTTTGTGAAAGACTGCTTTCATTTAGTTCATATAGTGCTCTGCCCTTATTCCACATTTCCAGAAAATCCTTACCTCCTTTCTCTTTTGTGATTATCTCCTCTCTCAGAATCATCAGTATTGCAGTTTCTCCCTGGGGTTATTTCTAGCTGTCAGCCCTTCAGATCCTAGAAAACACTTCTGTTCACAGGCTGCATCTCAGTCACCTTTACCCTTGAGCAAAAAGGAGCTTTTGAGGCTGTAGCTCCTCAGTCAGGAGAGCAACATGGAAGGAAACCACTGAGACAGACTTTTGGGGGTCTCTGATCAGACTACAACTACAGTAATTTCACGACTATAAGGCGCACCCTTTTGACTAAAATTTTCCCCCGAACCCGGAAGTGCGCCTTATAGTCTGGTGCGCCTCATATAATGGACAAAGTTGAGAAATTTTCCAACCCGGAAGCACAAGCCGCAACGGGGGGACGGTGCCGCGGGAGCACAGAGCCACAAGGGGGGTGAGGGGAGCGGGCAGCCCCAGTCCAACAGGAGCAGCACGTGGGGAAGGAGGCAGGCGGCCCGCGCTGCTGCGCCGGGAGCGAGGGGAGCAGCGGCCCCTGCTGCCACACCGGGAAGGAGGGGAGTGGCGAACCCCGCCATCATGCCAGGAGTGAGGGGAGCACTGAACCCCGAGAGACCCTGCCACCATGCTGGGAATGAGGGGAGTGGCGAACCCAGCTGCCACACTGCTGCACCACCGCCCTGGGAAGGAGGGGAGCGGCGGACCCCGCTGTCGCGTCGGGAGTAAGGGGAGTGGTGGATTCCGCCGCTGCACCGCTGCTCCAGGAGGGAGGGAGCCGGTGGCCAGCCCAAGCCAACCTGGAAGTGCAAGCTGCGGCTGCGCCACGGCAGCCCTGAGCCACCCCGAACTATGGGCAGCCCTGAGCTGCCCCAGACCGCGGGCAGTTCTGAGCCGCACCTCGCCAGCGGGTGCCAGGGGCGGGTGGGACTTCTGAGGCCCGTGGCACGGGGAGGGCACTTAGGGCTGCGTTTAAAGGCTACACCAATCTGTGAAAAATGTTTACAAATTGAGCACCTGCCGGTAACCCCCCGATCGCGCAATTCTGTTGGTAATTCGTTACTTTGTTGTGTGCGGCGTGAATCTTCACTGCACAAAAAAAGTGCGACTTATAGTCTGGTGCGCCTTATATGATCTACAAAGTTGAGAAGTTTGCCAGCTCCCAGAGGTGCACCTTATAGTCCGGTGCGCCTTATGGTCATGAAATTACTGTACTCTTGCGGGTTAGGTTTCTCAGTGAATTTCTTCCCATTGTTGTCAGGGAGATGCCGGAAGGGAGACAGCAGCCTTTCTGGGTGAGTAGTCAGTGATTACAACACAAAGGGAAGTGGCCAGTGACTCTGGCATTCGAATAGATTTGTTTTGACTTTTGAGAATTTTGGCTGCAGGTTGGGCTCTCCTGATCAGGGTTTTTTTGGGAATTTCTGTGTAATGCCATGGCTGGTGATGACCTGAGACTTGGCTGGGGGGTAAGTCCCTCTTCCCTGCCATTCAGGGATGGAGGAAACCAGTCACATGGTACTGCAGGAGCTCTGTGTATTCAGCTCTGGGACTTTGCCATGCTGCAATTCAGCACTACAATCAAATCTGCCTGCTTTTCCTGCTTCTCCCTGCTGCCACTTGGTAATGCGAGACTGGTTGCTGTCTGCATGAGTTTCAGGGGAACCACCTCCCTCCCCTCCCTCTTGTCAGAGGCTAGGATTGAGCTTGCTGGGCGTGAGTCACTACAGCCTCTCTGCCTCGCCAGAGCCACCAGTGTCCCCTGCCAGCCATGGTCATAACCACACCAAAGAGGAAACAGGGCTTAGTGAGTGGGAAACTTCAGTTACTGTGTTTGTTCTGCTCTGTTCTGTACATATTTTCTAGTAAAGAACTGTAACTTCTTTTCCTACACTTTTGCCTGAAAACCCTGTAATTTTCAAAGTTATGATAATTTGGAGGGTGGGGTCTTCTTTCTATTTCAGGAAGGTTCCCACCTTCCTTAGTAGACATTTGTCTTTTAAACCAAGCCATTTTTTGGTGCCTGAACAGGGGCTTGAGAGCAAAAGAATGAAAAGAGAATAACAGTTCCTGGGTAACTCATTTGTGTATCAGATATAGGAACCCCATTAGGCATTGCCATGTGTTCCAGCTTACCCCACTTCAGTTGGCACATGACTGCAGTTATGTTTTTTCATTTGCAGGTCATTATCGAAACACAGGCCTTACAGCAAAGTACACGTGACTTATCAGGTTTACAGAACGGGTCAACTGAGTGAGGAATTCAATGCTTGTAAACCACTTTTGGAATGTGTGCATGTGGTTATCTAACTATCACAGCCTAAGTTCATATCCTTGGGGTTTCACTAATATTGTAGGGGAGGAACACTGGTATGTTTTCTCCCAACTCTTCAGCCACTTCTTCAGGCCTACCACAACAGCTTTTGAAAGGTTTATATGTCCTCTAATTGCTAAGGATATTGTACTGTTGCTGATGGTTTTGCTAAGCTTATTCAAAACGGTCCATTTAGAGACAGGGTGGAGTTGCCTTGGGTAGCTACTCCAAAATCTGCCCCAGAGACTTGGGATGCTGCCCAGAAATCTGCAGCAGGGGCTGGGGATGCTGCCCAGCAGCACCACCTGCAGTCAGAGGGAAAGGTGAATAGCACAGCAGCGGAATCAACAGACAGCACAACTGTTCAGGCTCCAGCCAAACCACAAGGACAGCCACACTACCAGCAGTCACCTCTGTGCAAAGGAGAAATTATAAAACCAAATCAAGTATGTCTGGCTAACAATGATGAGGTGCTGTGGTGGTACAATCCTGCCTGTCCCTTGCCTCCTTTCCAGGCTGCAGAGTGATCTGAGAAATGCTTGTTAGGCCTTGGTGTTAAAAACAGCATCTGGGCTCAGCAATTTCTGAGCTTATCAGAAATACTCTCTGCTCCTAGGAACTGCTAACAAACCCCTATTTCCCTTATGTCCAACCTTGGAAAATATTCCTCATGCCTGAATGGCATAACATTCCTGTTCTCACACTTTCAAAGAAAGTGCAGACCCCTGCTGCAGCCAGGATGAAACATTGGTATGACTCTTGTGGCCCTATAAACAGGGGTCCAAAATGGAGCCCTTCGAGCTCTCCTGGACCACAGCAGGACTGCAACCAGCAACCTCCCTCTGAGTGGGACACCTCTCAGAGCCAGCAAATCCTAAGGTTTGCTATACCTGGAGGATTGCCAAAACACAATGTATACCTCACTCCCCGAGGCCCAATCCTTCACCTGTCAGCAGATGCAAAGGCATCCAAAGTGACAATTCCACTGACCTCCGAGGGGAATTTTTCACAGGTTACCTTGCTTGCAGTCTGCATGCATGCCCCTGCGCATATGCCATAGCAATTCTGAGATAAATATTGCTTTCTTAGATGTTTAAATACCTCAGATATCTAAGTATTCAGGCCTGTAAGTAAGGCTAAGTTGTAGTTATAAGTTTACTAAAGTGCTCCTAAGTGTTCTTTTGCTAAGTTTTTAAACATAAGTTAAGGAAGTGTTGCTAAGTGTCCTCTTGTTAAGTTGCTTGACATCAAAGTTATAAGTTAGGTAAAATGCTGTTAAGTATTACTCCTTTCTTAGATTGTTAAGAGTAAGTTATAAATTAAGATTAAGTTATAAATTGTGTATAAGTTAAGTGTTTTCCCCGTGTTCCTTTTTATCCTTGTCCTGACTGTACTTTAGTCACTGGTACTGGTCACACATACCAGGTAGTTCTTGGTTCATTTCTGCTTTGATTGCCTCAATTTTGCTTGGTTTCGTTGTTGCTTACTTTCCCTTTTTGTGATTTTTAAGTTGTAGAGTGAATCTTGATAATGAACTTGTGCTTTGAGCCAACAAGTAAGGGAAAGCTGGAAAGAATTTTGAAGAGAATTCAAGCCTTGTGATCGAGGCTGCAGCCCATGGATGGTGTGAGGCTTGGTAGCAGCCCCCCAGTACCGGACCCAGGGCTTCTTGGAGTTGAGTTACTTGGGAATGCAGCCCAAAGTGCGTGGTAAACTCCATCTAAGGCTAAATACTGACATGAAACCGAGGGGTAGATCTAACCATGGACAGTATTTCTCAGGTTATCCATGACTGTGAGATGTGTATTCCAAGCAAGTAGACCAAGTGGGTAAAGCCCCTCTGGTATGGTGGGCGTTGGTCCAAATATAAGTACGG
>PYHW01010739.1:3942034-3958364 GCA_013186435.1 Turdus rufiventris
ACATTATATAAGGCACACCGGACTATAAGACACACTTCTGGGTTTGGGGGAAAATTTTAGTCAAAAGGTTGCGCCTTATAGTCATGAAATTACTGTGATTCTTGCCCTGGACTTGGCACTGGTGATACTGCACCTTGAGTCCAGTTCTGGGCCCCTAATTTAGGAAAGAAGCACGTAAAGATGCTGGAGCATGTCCAGAGAAGGGCAACAGAGCTGGGGAAGGGTTTGGAGCACAAGTCCTATGAAGAATGGCTGAAGGAGCTGGGGTTATTTAGCCTGCAGAAGAGGAGGCTCAGGGGAGACCTTATTACTCCCTACAGCTACCTTAAAGGACAGTGGAGCCAGGAGTGCTTTGATCTTTTCTCCCAGGCAACCAGTGACAGGACAAGAGGACACAGATTTAAGCTGTGCCAGGGGAGGTTTAGGCTGGACATTAGGAAGAAGTTCTTCCCAGAAAGGGAGATTGGGCATTGGAATACACTGCCCAGGGAGGTGTTGGAGTCGCCATCCCTGGAGGTGTTTAAGAAATTACTGGATGTGGCACTCAGTGCCATGGTATGGTTGACAAGGTGGTGTTAGATCATGGGTTGAACTTGGCAATGTCAGAGGTCTTTTCCGGCCTGCTTGATTCTATGATTCTGAATGCAGTCACACCATCACTGAATGCTGCCATGACAGATATGCTGAAACTTCAGTATGAACTGGAGTTCAAGGCAGCAAAATGGGACCCCACTCTTGACAGTGCAAATGCATTTTTTACTATTCTTCTAGTAGCAGAGTGCAGTGCTGTCGCCTGGAGGGGAGTGCAGTACACCTGGAATTGTCTGCCCCAGGGATGGAAACACAGCCCTACCATCTGCCATGGACTGATCCAGGCTGCACTGAAAAGAGTGAGGCTCCAGTTGCAGTTTATCAATGTCCTCACTGTATGGGGCAACACAGCAGAAGACATTTTTTGAGAAAGGGGAGAAAATAATTCATGTTGTCCTGAAAGCTGTTTTTGTCATTAAACAAAATATGGTCAAGGGACCTGCCCAGGGAATTCAGTTCCTAGAAGTGAAGTGGTAAGACAGCTGTCAACAGCTTCCAGCAGAGGTGATTAATAAGATAGCTGTCATGTTCTCACTGACCAGAAAGAAAAAACACAGGCTTTCCTAAGTGCCGTGGGTTTTTGGAGGATGCACATCCCAGAATAGAACCGGATTGTAAGCCCTCTCTGTCTTGTGACAGGGAAGAAAAACTGTTTCAAGTGGAGTCCTGAACAACAACAAGCCTTTTAACAGAGCAAACAAGAAATTACTCATGCAGTAGCCCTTGGGCTGGGCAGGAAAGGATGTCCATAATGTGCTGCATACCACAGCCTGGAGCCTCTGGCAGAAGGTACCTGGAGTGACTTGAGGATGACCTCTTGGGTTTTGGAGTCAGGTATACAGAGGATCTGAGGCCAGCTGTACCCAACTGCAGAAGAGATTCTTGCAGCCTGTGAAGGGGGTTGAGCTGCCGCAGAAGTGATTGGCACTGAAGCACAGCTTCTTCTGGCCCCCTGATTACCAGAGCTGGGCTGGATGTTTAAAGGAAGGGTCCCTGCAATATGTCATGCCACCAGTGCTACCTGGAGTACATGGATTGTCCTTATTACACAACAAGCTCAGATAGGAAATACAAATTGCCCCGAGATCTTGGAATTTATCACAAACTAGCCTGAAGGTAACAACAACCAGCCCACCTTTCCCAAAGGTAAATGCAATTCAGGTACACTCATATATATTCTCTTATAAAGGGAGACAACTCATTCCAGAGTATTCTCCTTTAAATTGTCTGAAATCAAGACACCAATGACTAGGAAAAGACAAATATAACCCCCTTTTTAAAAACAGGAAAGCCCAAGACCCAGGGAACTACAGACCAGTCAGTCTCACCTCTGTGCCAGGCAAGATCATGGAACAGATTCCCCTGGAAATTACCCTAAGGCATACAGAAAACAAAGAGGTGATCGGTAAAAGTCGTCATGGCTTTACTAGAGGCAAATCATGCCTTGGAATATTTGGTGACTTTCTGTGCGGGGGCTACGGCGCTGGTGGATGGGGCAGAGCAACAGGCATCATCTGCTCGGATTTATGCAAAGCGTTTGATACGTCCAGCATGACATCCTTGCCTACCACCTCCCATCCTCCCACCGTGCCAGCCCCACTCAGCGCGTTCCTATTGTCCGCTCATTCCTGGGGTAGCGGGGTGGGGTTCAGTAGCCCGTAGCCCGTCGCATCCTGCCATCCCGCGGGAATCACGAGTGGAGCGGAGCCGGTCCGGCCCGGGGCAGAGGCGGTGGCGGGCCAGGAGCATCTTCCGTGCGGCGGAGGGCTCGGGCCTCGCTCCGCCGGGGTAGCGCCAGCGGCCGGAGCCCCGCACCTCCTCTTGGCCCCCGCACCGCCCCGCTCCCTGCCCGCCGCTTCACACGCCAGCAAACGCAGGGCAAGCGTCCCCCGGCTTTCCCTTCGCCTGCCCCATCCCTGCTGGGACACTTCAGCCGGGAGAGGCGTCGGGAGCCCTTCGTGCTCTCCCTGGCCACCGCGGGCGCTACCGGAGCCGCTCGGCGTGCAGCCCGCCCGCCCCGTACCCCGGGCAGTCACCCATGCACCCTCCCGGGCTCCCCTTCCCTCAGGATCCTAGCTCCAGAGACGCCTTTCTAACTGGAACCTGACGAGTGCAGCAAGGGGTTTGCATCCCAGTAAGGGATCCCGTAATCCCGGGGTTACGATCCCAGTAAGAAAGGCACCGGGATTCTGTAAAGCATAACTGAAAATAAGACTTATAAGAGCTAACAGTATAAAGACGGAAAACTGGAGAGTTAAACTTACGTCCCTTTAGATGCCGGGAGCTCCGTGGTGAGCAGCACTGGAGAGTATAGCAGCATGCCCTGCAGACCCATCAGAAGGAAGGAGTAGTCTGTTCTGGTCATTCAAGCTTTTATAGGATTTTCTGACAAGAAAAACAACTCCATTCATCATTTCTACTGTCAAACAGAGGATGTTCACACGAGAACTTCGTGGTGCACTGTGAGATAAAGGCAAGGCCGCGCAGATGTGTTATCACTGGTATAGAGTGGGAGCTGCCCACAAGCTCCTCTGTTATCATCACCCGACTGAATCTGCCCTGCACCGAGGCAGGAGTGCAGCATGGCACAGGCCTGAAGGTGATGCTGTTGGTGCGCAGCACAGCATGGCCTTGTGCCTTCCCAGATTCACTCTTGCATGGATCACTAGTCCTCACTGTGCAATGGTCTCAGTCAGAATCACTGCAGGAGCCCATAGAAGCAGCTTGAGAGCTCCTTCAGTCTGGATTCAGTTTGAAAGATCCTGAAGTTAAAAGCAATTGTTCTCTGTAGCAGGGGATTTAGGATATTAGCATGGAGTGTGTTGCTTATGCTGATACAGAGTCCCTACACTGGCATTTTGACAATATAATTTGGTACTTAAGAGAAAAGGATTGTACAGAGATAGGCTGAGTATAAAGCAGTCAGCAAGTTTTAACGTTCACAATGTTAGCTGGAGCTCAGCTGGAACGTGATCAACAGTTGTCAGGAAGGAGACTTTGGCCTAGCAGGCTGCATCCAGCTTCAAACTGAAAGAAGCACTGAGATTTATATGCCATGCATATCTTGTCCCAGAGCTTCTTAGTTACAAGACATTCTTTGATAACAGGATTGCTGTAGTCTGACTACTAATTCCACTAAAGTCTGTCATAAACTTTGGAATGGTACTGAAGTTTATTGAAATTCTCTACTGGCTACATAATAATTTTCTTATTGACAGCAAATACATTACCATCTGTATCTTTTAGTTTCTCTTCCACGGATATTCCTCATTTTATTATCCTTGCCATTTCACTAGTTGCTTTGTTAATTTAATTTCTCTAATGAATGGAGCTACAGCAAAGAGTCATTTGTGTAATGTTTGGACTAACTTAAAGCTCCACTGAGGTGGCCAGGGGTCATCTCACAGGCCTTGCTGCAGAGCAGGCCTCTCTGAGCACTACTCAATACCCTCCACCTCCTCCTGTTCCACAGCACCTTGGGATTGGTCTTACACAAATTTCTTCTGCAAACACAGCAAGCAAACCAATGTCTCTACCAAATAGCAGAAATTAACAAGGGAAGCGAAGCATACTTTTCATGTGATGTTCCTGAACCATGCTTATTTCATATAGCAACACTTAAAGCTTTCTGGGGACAGCAAATGTAACCTCTTATATTATCAGTGTTGTAGTCTAAGAAGGATCTTTTTGGCTGTTCTGCTACCCTTGAAGTAAACATGACAGAGATTGTCATTCCCCTTGTAAGTCAGAAGGACCATCTGGCACTACATTAGAACAGTATTCTATTAAATTCATCAGCATGCTAATTATAGGATGACTAGTGAATGGTTAAACTACCAGATGCTATGAAGATATATCACTGTCTGTTTACGTAGTTAGGCAAACGTTTAATTAATCCTCCAGCTGCTGTGTCTGCTTTACCTATGAACATATCTAAATTGCATTCACCTGTGCAAAAGGCAGGCCAGTCATTGCCTTTCAATAAGAAAAGAAGCTTATACACAACTTTAGTGCAACATACAGCAGACACGTGTATGATTTAACTATGCACACTGGTAATTGCATCAAAACTAATTACAGACTCTTCAGTTCCTGGATTGTGCTCCCTGATCCTTGAATAATCTTTTAGCTGTCTTGCAAGTTTCAAAAGCTGAGTTGTTTTAGAGACTTCAACAATGCCATGTTAGAAAACTCAATATACAGCCTTAGTTAATAGGATGTTTAAAAGTGATCCTACAGCCTTTTACTTTTCCCCATTCTAAGGAATCTTTCATTCAGAAAATACTGAGGAGGAAAAGTGACTTTCCAATATCACACAATATATAATATTGGTCCCAGGGTGTTTAGCATTCCCATGAGGCTGCTGCTTTACTGAAATGCTGAAAAACAGAACCCATTTGGGATGCGGCCTTGGCTAAGGATGATTTGCCAAGAGAGTGTAATGCCTTTATAATCAAAAGTGTTTGTGCTTGGCTCTACAATTGAAAGTGTTTGTACTTGGCTCTATTTGGTATTGTAAGGTCTAGAGATGAGATCTGGAAAAATGGGACTTAGTGATCTAGCTAAAGTCTAGCCTCCATGCATTCAAGTTTTCATTACGCTTCCCTTTTTTGTGTTTAGGAACCAGATTTCAGAAAGCTGCTTTAGTTCCACTTAGTACTGGGCCCACAGTCAGCCTGGACTTTTTGTAGAATCCATCCCAAGGCACAGACATTGTGGAGACCACAGATACATGTGGACAACAGGCTGAGACTCAGCTGTGTATCTCAAGTCCCCTGAGTCAAGAGTTTTTTTGGATGGGCAGCATCCTTGGCTGGACACGATCTGCTGATGTCTGAATTGCAGAAGGTGCTTCATGCAACTGAAAGTGCCAAAACTGTGCTGCATTTTTTTAAAAAGTTCTTGGCCTGATTTTGGAATGGGCCCACAAGCATTTTTCCAGACTATTCACGAGCACAGGAATTACTACATAACAAACAGCAGTGCCAACAGGCAGACTAGATGCAGCCAAGCATTTTGGAGGCTAAAGGAATTTAATAGTATTTTGTGACAGTTAACCTTTTTGCCACAGTACTGACAAGAGTAGGAAGAAATAGGATATACTGGGAAGGTGTTCAGGAGATACCAGGTACATAGGCTTTAGGGAAAAATGTGAGAGTTTAGAGCTTCTGCATTAAAAATAATAGTTTAAATATTTTCACTGTTTTAAGCCTACTTTACTTATCGTTTTCGTCTTCCTTTGCTAGCATTCCTCTTAGCCTGTTTTCATAATAATATGTCTCATGAGACACACACAACCTTCCCTCTTGGGCACAAACACTGACAATGTGATCCACGTGATGGCTGTCTCAGGGTTAGATGCTGGAAAACATGCTTCATGCAGCTCAACAACTGAAACCCAGACAGAATAGTTGGGAGTATATGGTGGCTTAACCCAGGTTGGGCACCAGGTGCCCACCAAAACTGCTCAGTCACTCTCCTTCTGAGCTGGGTGGGGGAGAGAAAATATAAAAAAAGGGTTGTGGGCTGAGATAAGGGCATTAATGTTACTAATTACCATCGTGGGCGAGAAAGACTCGACTTGGGGAAATTAGTTCTGTTTATTGCCAATTAAATGTGAAATGGAACCAAATCTAACAACTTCCCCCCACCCCTTTGTTTTCCTGGGTTTAATTTCTCTCCAGAATTCTGTATCTTCTCCCCCTATCAGTGGAGGAAGACAGGAAAGGGTGGTTGCACACAGTTCATCACACATCTCTGTGGGCTGCAGGGGCATCTCTGCTCCACTGTGGACCTCCGTGGGCTGCAGGGCCATAGCTACCTCACCGTGGTCTTCATTAGGGGCTGCAGGGGAATCTCTGCTCTGGCACCTGGATCACCTCCTCCCCCTCCTTCTCCACCGACCTTGCTGTCTACAGGGCTGTTTCTCTCACATATTCTCACTCCTCTGTCCAGCTGAAGTTGCTGTGTTTTTTCCCCCCTCTTAACTCTGTTATTCCAAAGGCACTATCTGATGGCCTTGGCCTTGGCCAGCAGCAGGGTTGTTTGGATTCGGCTGGTATCGGCTCTGTCGGACACGGGGAAGTGCCTGGCAGCTTCTCACAGTCACCACCTGTGTAGCATCCCCCACCAAAACCTTGCCACACAGACTAATACAGATAGTGGTATCTCGGGAGCTTCAGAGCCTTCTTGGAGTTTATGGTGTTTTCCTGGGAAAGCAGAAAGCATGTGTCTGCGGTCATCCCTTTTCCTTACTCTCTGTGTTTGGATTAAGAGTCTCTTGTCCTCTCACACATTCAGTTTTGTGTGCACAGCGAAGTCCTCTCCATGGGCTGGGTCTGCAACATCAAGAAATGGCCTTTCCTCAGAAGTTCCCAGTAACTGGGAAAAGCACAGCACTTGCAAAGTGTTATATTTGATGGTTGTGGAAATTTTTCCTCTGTTTCTTTAAAAGAAACCAAATTTGAGGACTTTCCAGGCACACTGCAAAAGGCATTTATGTAAGAGGGTTTTCAGAGGAGGCAAAGACATGCATTCCAGCTGACAGTGGAAGCAGATAGTTGGCTGAACTGCTGAGGCTTAACTTGACAGTATTTTTGCATAATTTATTATGGCAGTTCCATAGGGCCTTGGGAACTGATCTTGATTATTTTAGATTTAAATAAATAAATGATGGATCGTGGGACAAACTGGCACTCCATGCCAGGAGATGAACCTGAGACACATCAAAGGCAGGCTCCCAGTGCCAGAATCAACTGCAGTTTTACAACTATGCTAAGCTATGCAATTATCTTAAACCACAATGATCCTGTTGGATTTGCAGGGGTAAATTTAGCATCAATCTCCTTACACAAAACAAATAAACAAAATCAGCACTGCATTTTCATATTAACACAGCACAGTGCCAGAATGAATTATCATCGATGTTCAGAAGCCCTGCTGCTGTGCTGGTTGCCTCACAGATAAATTAAAATGTATATCTCTTTGTCTGAGAAGCTTGTGACTACAGAGCACAGCAGCAATGACCTGTAGAGATTGTAACCAGTAAGGTAACCGGGAAGAAACTATGATTGTCTAAAGCAGTGCTGGTTAAGTCAGCATTTTACCCTTCTGGGGTGTGCAGCCCTGCTGCTCTCATTCATTGTTGGCTTCATTTGTCTATCCATCTCCTCACCTCTAGAGAAAAGAACTGCTGGAGTTAACCCTAAGACAGATAAAGGACGATTATGGCAGAAAAGTATCCCCGGGGCTGGACAGGACACACCACCACCAAGAGATTTGGGTGGCTTAAGTACTGTAAGGAAAAAAACCACCCAAGGTGCAACATTCCTTTTAAAAGGGAGAGACAGCAGTGAGCAATGCAACAGAGATTAACTATGGCAAGTCAGTAAGCAAGCGAGCAAACAAATAAATAAATAAGAATTGCACATCACTTAATGGCATGATCACTGTCAGAGAGAACAGAACTTCTCTGGAGTTTCCTTCTCAGTCAGCTGGGCTGGAATCCAACAGGAGAACAAACTCCGAGGCAGCTTTCATTTAAAAGGCAATTTGTTCATTAGCCAGGCAGAAAATCCCATTAAAAAGAGAGAAATTTCCATGATTGTGCTGCAGTATTAATTTTCAAATATTCTGCCAAAAACTTTGGGTATTTTGCATAAGATGAAACCATAATTCTGGATGGGACCTTGAGTGGGAGGTGGGGAATCAGCTGACTTTCCCGGGAGAAGTCCCAGGAGGCAGTTTGACTTGAGACACTTAAGATTCCTTCTCTGACAGATGTATATATGTATTTCTAATATGGATTAAGCTATTTGATGGGAGTATTTGCTTCCTGGTAGGGAAAGAGGGTGTGCAGTGTTGAATTTGACTCATGTGATTCCTTTTCTGCTTATTTGGTAATACTGTTTTGGTGAAAATAAGCAGCTGACTCCTGGTATGTTAGTACAGCTGAATAAATGTGGAAGAGGGGGCTGGGGCTGAGCACTGGTCCCCAACTCTGCTGAATTTCTAGTTTGCTCAAGGGCTGACCAGACCACTCCAATAAATATTTTCCAAGAGGGAGCCCAGAAGTGCTTCTGGGGAGAGTCTTTTCTCAGCAACTCCTTCCAGAAGGCACCACGAATGAACCTGACCCTCCATCATTGGTGTATGCCCTCATGCCACACACTGGTGTGAAGAAAACATCTACTTACAGATTCTTGAAGTTCAGAGTTGCAGAGTAAACTTTAGATTACTTCAGAAAAAGAAAACAAGGTGAAGTTTCCCAGCCCTTCTAATCATAATTCCTGTTGCTGAAGGGGCACCAACAGGGTGCCAGAGGACATCCAGAGAGAGAGTGGGGTGGAAGAGCAACAAGAGGAACATGGCCAGAAGCTGCACATCTCAGGTCAGCACCAACTTGTAGGTGGGTTTTGCAAAAAAACCAGCTAATAGATCTATTGGAGGCTTGCCTTCACAATGCCGTGGATGGGAGATCTTACCTGGAAACTCTCCCACAGGGAAGCTGTCTATATTGTGACATGTAACATTCACCCACGCTGAAGGAGGGGTCAGTTTTGCAATGTAAATGGATCAAAACCTTTCCCCTTGAGCTCCATGCACGGTGCCATAGCATGGCAGAACCCTAAAAAGGCATACCTACACAAGCTGCTAGCACCTCCAGTTAAAATGTGTTCCTTCCTTTGCCCCAGGCATGCTGTCAGTTAATGCTGTCAGTTCCTGCATCTCAGCATCTGGCTGGAAAACTTTAGCCAAAGGGAATCTTCTATAAATTGCTGAATTCAATCATAAAGCACTCATGTGACCATTTCACAAGGTATTTTAACTGGAACAAACCCAGCAAGAATAGTCACGTAGAGATGACGAGGGTTTAACTCTGCAGTGCCATGATCTTTTACTGATGGGAAAGTGCCCAGAAGGATTTTCTTGGGAATTGATTTTCCTCTTTAATGTTGCTAATAAGAGATGTTGATGATAAGATTAACTTAGGTATTGTTAAATAAAAATGGCATGCTTCTGCTGTGGTTCACTTGCAGGAAAATGGGTCCAAATCCCTTTCTAGATCTAAGGACTAAAAAGAAGTACAATATGGAAAATAATTATTATAATCCATCATTTTCACTGAAACAAAGCAGAACAACAAACAATTATGATAGTAGGCTGAATCATAAAATGGCAATATGCCAAGGTGTGTATCAGCTGAGTCTTGTTACTTGTCTGTTAGCAAAATAAAGAGGATTAGAGGAATGACTCATCTTGATTGGAAAATCTACTTTAAAGTTGCAAAGAAATTCAATGGCATTTAATAAGCAATAAGTCGCTGAGCAAAATCTTCTGTTCACTCGCAGCTGCTCTCCCCAGCTTGTAAACTGTGGATGCTCTGGAGCAGCAGGACCAGCCCAACTCTGATGTCAATCCCTCACCACCAGGTTGTATCTTCTTGTGTTTGTTATGGACCTAGTGAGTGGGGTCATATTAACAACACCAAAATATGTGATGTATTTGCTTAGGGGAAAATCCTGCTTTTGCTGTATCTGTCAGTGACAACTTTATTCCTGGTTGCAGTGCAGTCAATGTTGCAACCTTTCCTACGAGTTTTGTCTCCTCTATATAAAATCTGTGTTCCTCCTACACCAAGCTAAGATTCATAATGCAACCGAAGTTGTGAGTTTGAAACTATTTGTGGCCACCAAAGCGATGCCTGAGCTGTTGTAAAAGGGAAAAAATAACGCTGTTCAAGCTCAGATTTCAAAGCTCCCCCCGTCCCCTGTTATCAGAGCAGCCAGCATCTCTCTGCCCTGCGGGGCTTCCAAACGCTGCCGCAGTTCTGGGCAAAGCCACCAGTGCTGGGGAGGTCGTGGCAAACTGCCCGTCCCTCATCTTATCTGCAGCCTCATCATATCGTTCAGCCCGAGCTGCTGCTTTGTCTTCATCTCACAAAACCCCAATGTCACCAGAGGCCTCAGCAAAACTCCAGCTTCACTCTGSCCAGCAGCCTGCTGAGGATCTAGGTACCAGGTTTGTCCAAGTGCTGTGTGGCTGTGCCTGCACTATGCATAACTGCCCTGCCTTGGAGTTTGGCAAGTGCCATCTGGTTTTCATTTTCTTTCACAGTGTAATTCATCACCTCCACCCCCACAGATTCACAGTGCAACTGTCTTTCTGCTTTGAAGACAATTTCAGCTGAATGTGTTTTGATTTACTTTAGCTAAAACCTAGCAGACACTACCATCAAATGATTCTCCTTTAAATTAGAAGTTATTTTATTTGCAAATTTTAGCAAGATAGGACTACTCATAAAATCTTAATTGATACAGTAATAAGATGCTCAGAAGACAAGGACCAACCATACAACAATTCTGCTCACAATAATCTAGGAAAATATTCTGGAGAAGGATCTTAAGCACATTAAGACCCATCAAGATATATAAGCACTAAGAATAATAGTGAGCAATTAGAAGAGGTGTAGAGATGAAAACACCTATTGTAGCTCAGTAGAGGAAATTGTTTAATAGTCTTTGTTGTAACTCCAATTACTATTAAAAAAAAAAAAAGTTGGAAGCATTTTCCATTAAAAACTAGTTTTTGAATCTTGCGCTTTGAAAGGGGAGACTGGCTTGTTTCTGTTTGTGGACCTGTGTACAGGCAAGGTCAGCTGAATAAGATTTAAAGCTAGGGAGTGAAAGATACAGCTGATTACAGAAGGAACAAAAACAAGTTACTGACAATCCAGGGAGAATGTTTTTGTTTTAAGTTCTTGAAGCTTCTGCTGAACAGTTTTCTCCCCTCCGCTTAGACACAACACTGTAAACATCACCACACATAGCTGTAAGGAAAAACGTGAAGAGAGAATAAGATCTGAAACAGCAGCCCACCTCTGGTGACATAGATTATTTTCTTTCTCAGTAACACTGAAAGCCCAGTTTGCACTGTAATTTTATGTTCTCCTCAGCAATATCTTAGGGATCACTTTACACATCAGTTATTTGCATTGAGTGGCATTGTGTGTTGAGGTACTGTCAGTTGCAGACAGGTTTACCGGGTTAAAAGCACATTGTCAGAGGCAATACTGTACGTGCACATATGCACGTTTAATAACCTTATTAAATCTACTAAAAGCAAGGAAAAGCCTAGGAAGTGTCAGAGGTAATACCATCTGTGCAACTCTAAATCTACCCTTTCCCCACATGCATCATGGCTACAATATTTAATGACATGATCACCAGTTTATTTTCTCCCCAGGGGCTCCTGTCTCACTTAGTATCCTCTCCTGGGTGGTCTTCCTTCAGCTTCCTCTTCCTTGGACATCTCCAGGCTCACTGTACAGCCGAACATCTACATAATTTCCACAGGAAAAACAAGTGGAAATTCTCATGCGGAGGACATGACCTTTGCTTAATTTAAAGCCATATTTAGTAGGGAAGTGTTAGAGTTTCTGCCTGCTTTAAAATTCTTCTAAATAAGTGGAAAACAATGTACTTTCTTAGGAGTCACTGATTTAAGCAGAAGATAAAGAAATCCATTGCATGGATGACTTCAGAGGTCAAAAGTAAACAAAACCAATGTCTAATAAAGGTGAATGGTGGAAAGTTTTGAGTGGGTAGCATGACATGACTTGCTTTATTGATCATTCAGCTTGTATTTTGATAAGCCCACTGCGGTCCTGGGAGTTTCCTCAGGAGCCTTGTTGAAGAAGAGGAACAGGACACCTGAGGCTGGGGTCTGAGACTGGGCTTCAAGTAAAACACCTACAGAAAAAATGTGAGGAGAGGTGTCCAGGGCTGGTTCTGTTCTCTCTCACCCCCTCAAGGTGGTCTGTGGGTGAGGGCATTGCTGCAAAGCAACCCTTGATGGGACCTGGAGACCACTCCAGGCTGGAGGAGGAGTGGTCAGCTTCCCCTTTTGTTTCATTCCCTTTCTTTGTGGAGCAAACAAGAAAGAAAAAAAAAAAGGGACCCACACAATGCTTCAGGTTTGCTTTCACCCACTTAAAAAACTAAGACCAGGCAACTAAACCAACTGCAGCAGCTAAAATAGTCTTATCCCAGAACAGGAAGGAAGCAACCCAAACCCATTTGTCCCAGAGTTTCTGGGCTGCAGTGCTGGGAAGCCAGTATTGCTTCAATTTTGCCATTCATCCCTCCCCCACTGCATCTGATTATCTGTATAAAAGGCTAATAAATTCTCTGCTGAATTTAAAAAAGCAGCAGTATTTGCATTTTGAACACCCAGCCGTGCAGGATTCAGCCCATTTAATTATTACGCTTCACAGGATGTACCCAGGTTTGTCACTCACCCTCAGTGAGGAGGGCTAGCGAGGGATGGGCAGTGGGATTATCAGTCACTCGGCCTGCTGATGTTTATTTAACTGTTACCAATTGCCACTCCTGATTTGGAACCTAATTTACACTTCAGATTTGAGACTGCTATCCTAGGAATAGCTCCATCCTGGTGCTAGCTCTTTAAATGTGTGCACCAGGAACCACATTCAATTTGACTAGGCTTGCATAAATCTTTGCCTAACAAAAAGGATACATTTCCAGCCTGTGTCATTGACTTGTACTTCCATGAAATGCCACTGTGTTACACTCAATTTTTGGATGTTTGGTTTACTTGAATTCACCTCTAAGCACATTGCAGGGAAAAAGAAATTCTTCCATGGACTAACAGGTATGTTATAATGAAACTTTTTAAAATATGCTCATAATCTCCTCTCTATTAATTTCCCCACTGTTTCATTACTCGCATTGTTCTTATGTCAAGCCCTCTTGGCAATATGCAGGCTTTAATCTCATATGTTGTGTAGTGCCAAGTGCTGGTTTTTTTTTCTTTTGAAATAACACAGAGTTTGAGATTTTTAGATCAAGCTGCAAATGTTTCTTCTCTGATAAAGATTTTGGGTCAAGCAGCTCTTATTCCTTTCTTATCCTAGCTGAAATTTCTGCCAGGCAGAAGAGTGAGAACTAAGGACATCATAAAATCCATTAAATTTCATGCACTATAATTATTATAGTGACTTGGTCTGGTGCAACAGCGTTCCTCGGGATACCTGAGCAGGTCTAATGGGTCCCTCACACCAAACCAGAGCTCCTTTTGAAAGGATGGAAGTTTCAGATTGTCTTGGTGAATTATATATTGATTTTCTTTTGATTTCCTTGGGGAAGGTCTCCAGGGCAAGGGCTGTCTCTGTACAGAGCAAACACAGCAGGGAGCTACTGCTGATTCTGGGTGGCTTAGGCAGTTTCATTATAGAAGTATTTGCTACTACTCTCCCAGCATGCCTTGGACCCAGACTAGATCAATAAAAATTAAATTAAAACAGCCTACATATGTATGACTGTTAGATTATATATACTGCATCTGCTGCACACCTCTCCTGATGTATTATCTGTATACCTGAGTGTGTGTGTGTTTGTGTTAAGGATACATACAGTATGCAATCTGAAATTTGTTATATCATCTTCAGCAAGTTGAAATTTGCTGGGGAAGGTGATATCCTTTATTATACCTAGTGAGAAATTTGATTAAAAAAAGAAGAAAATTACATAAGGCCTTGCATACCCAAATGCTTTTAAACTGCCACAAATGTGCTAAGAAGAGATAGTATTTCTCCTTGCAAAAGTTGTGTCTGCAGATCATTATAGGTTTTATATTGGGAGTGTGATTTCTTCCTGTGTTGGAGGAGGAAGGTGCTGCTCAGAGAGCAGCCTGAAGGGCACTCTGGTTCCATGTGGAACAGGAGGGGCACAGGGAGAAGCAGATGGGACACACCGGACCTTACATGAGTGCTCTGCAGAGCTGCATGGGTTTCACAGCACCTGGCAGCCTTCCTAGGACTCCTAGTGGCCAGCTCTGCTTTAGAGGTGGCCTCTCCTAGACTGCCAGCAAATCTGACTTTTAGGTAAGCTTCACCTTTCTTTGCAATGCTTCATTAAAAAAAAAACAAAAAAAAACCCCAAATAAAACCGCTGCTCCAGTGCTGTCAAGGCTTCCTGATGTGCAATCTGTCCTCCTTTCCTGTGCACTGCTGGGGAGTGTGTGCAAGGAAGAAGACTCGTGCACTGCCAAAACCTGTGTGAGGATGGAGAAATTGTGACTGGAAAGCAGCAGGCCAGAGAGAAGGTAAATACATAGAGGGAGCTGTCTGTGGCAGCCCTTTGCAGCTGGGTGAGCTCTGGAGGTAGATCTCCATGGGTCAGACCACCAGACTTATCTATAAAGAAAATAGCAAATTGACTCTATTAATATTAACAGCTTAATTCATAAAATATGTTTGGCAAATATTATTTGTGGCCTGTATTTCCTCCTGACAAAACTGTCTGTGAGAAAGAAGGAGATCTATGACATGGAGATTAGGCAAAAGGAAAATCAGGAGCCGTCTGCTGCACCACGTATCCCTGTTAGAACACTGCCAAGCATTTTCAAATCGACAGAAAGGTACCACCTCTAAAGTCATCCCAGGTGGGAGCCTTTGTGGGGGACGGTGGTCAGGACAAACTCAGGTGCTCTCTACATTCTGGTCTTGAAGTTTGCAGTTTATTGCATAGGGCATGGGTAAAGACGGTCCTGCCAGGAGCTGCCAGCCACAGCTCTGAGCAGGATGGAAAGAGAGTGTGGGGTGGTAGGAGTTCTAAGAGATAAGGGAGGGGAGTAAGAGGACGAAGTAAGAGAAGAGAGGTAAGAGTGTGATTTTTGATTTACAGTACAATAAATCTTCTGTGTCAAATATTTCCACTAACCAATCTAATACAAGATACAAATTCTCTAACATTTGCATGCAACCTATAGAAATCACTATATTATCATATTTTATTGCTTTCTTATCTCTAAACCTTATCTCGGACCCTACCTGTCATGCCTGGAGAGGGTCTCTGCTGGCTCTTTGGTATTTGTAGCATCTGGCATTATCTAAACAAAGGAAGGAGGCCTTCAAGCATCCACATTGTTGCTCTCAGGCACACAGTAGAAACCTGCTATCATTTCTATCTCGCTTATGGTTTCCACATTCTCAAAATCTTTTTCTAGACAATCATATTTATAAGGTTTTCCTGATTCATCCTTCCCAACAATCCTCTAGCTCACTCTCTGTCTTCTGTATGATTCAGAACTTCTTTCTGTTTTCATCTGGTAGCATTATCCATCACAAAGCCCTGTTAAGGCAAAAGCTTAGTGGAAAATCATGGCAATCCTTAGTTATAATAAAATCTCCTACTTTTAAAACAATTTTCTAGTTTTCATTACTGAAAGCTCTGAAATGAGACTGGGCATTAAGTAAGATGAAGCAAGCCTTATTACAGAGTTAGTGTGGACTCTGCTAGGTAAAATCCCTCCCCTCTCCTTCCCCCTGACATCCAGGTCTCGTCCTTAATTGATTAAAGACTTTTTTCCACTGTAAGATTTATACACATTGAAGCGCATGCCTCTGTGATTCCTTTATCTTTTAAAGTATTTCTGTAGAGACAGTTATGGGTATTTACTTGCAGACCAGTCACCCACTGCCATGAGCATTGCAGTGGGAGGCCTCATGTGGGAGCCAAGAGTCATCTTCTGCTTGTTCCAGCCACACCAATGCACATGAGATAAACCAGCCCAACCATCAGCATTGTGTCTTGGCTGGAAATCATTATTACATTCAAAGGGCACCTTCATTTGAATTCCAACATTTTTCAAGGGTTCCAGTCTTTGAAGAAAAATTGGCTTGTGCTATCTTGTGTTTGTGTCAGACCATGGGTGATGA
>PYHW01010739.1:3958786-3983314 GCA_013186435.1 Turdus rufiventris
GGATTAGAAGGGGGAAGAAGAGGCAGAATTGCCTGTACTGTTCCAAATGAGCATGCACTAGGAATTCACATAACTAAAAGCTTTCTGTTTGATCAGCTGGCGCTTTCCTAGTACCACTCATTATTCTCTTTGTTTCCTGACTGCTTCTCAGTTTGGAAGCTGATAATGTCATAGAATCATCTTTCATGAGCTGGAATAATTTTCTGAATGATAGTATATATTAAAGCTATCACAGTCTATAAAATTTGACTTATTTTTACTAATTGTACCTGATTTTATATTTATTAGTGTTATATTTCTTTTGCACTTTTATTGTCCATTCAATCCCATGATACCCTTCTGCAACTCTTTGCAGCTTTTGTCTTTACTCTCAAGTCTGAGTGGCTTAGTATTGTCAGTAAATTCTGTCCCTGACTTCAAAATTAATTTCCAGAACATTTATCAATAGATTGACCAGCACAGAACCAGTTTTTAACTTCATTTATAATATTTTAATTGGTCTTCCATAATTAGTCCCTTTTCATTTCACACAATTGGACACTTGGCATGAGATGTTGCTAAAAGCCCTTTTAAGATTCAAGCAAACTTTATAAGCCAGATCATCCTGACATACATGCTCAGAGATTCTTCCAAAGATCTGTAATAGATTTCATGGTTGTATATGAAATATCTCTCTTTCATTATGATTTAAGTCAATGGGCAAGGTACAGTCATCAATTCTTTTGAACCTCTACAGAAATTTCACACACAGGTGTGATGAGGGGCTTTTGTTTGTGCATGATGGATTTTTTGAGTCATATTTGCCTTTTTTTTTTTTGTCCTGTGATACTAATGCAGTTCTAAGCACAAGTTAGTATTTCAGAAGTCTCCTGAAAAAAACCTAATGACCATAATGAACTGACCACCTGCTAGTAACTTATCTGATTGCTTCAATAAGCCATTTATTGACACTTAAATTCAGCCAGAACTTCTGATTAAGACACTGTCAAAAATGTCAACAGTATGAAAATTTTGGTAAGCATTTCGACTGCAAACACTGATAAAAAGCACTCTATCCATTCTGGTCTATTCTTCCACCTTTACACCTTGACAATGTAGTCTCCCAAATTCTCTGACAACTGCCAGAGACAGTGCTGTACTGAGAGCTAGTAGCAGGAATAAATTCAGCCTCACCAAATCATGGGGAGATAGTAATACTTCTGTACAGAAGATAGGTTTAATGCTGACAATCTAATATCCAGACTTCCTGTAGCACAGTAAACATTCTTCTGCATTTGTTTTTATTAAAAATTGCTATGAAAAAATTTTGAAATTAAAGTCTTATCTTAAAAGTTTTCCATTGCATGTCAAGTTTTCCAATCTATACAGTTTAGATAAGGTGCAGAGCAAGAGATGACTCAATCATCATCTGTAAATGACTTCATGGTTGATAAGAAAAAGAAATTGCTATATTAAATCTCTAAGCTACCTGGAAACAGAACACAGGATATTGAAGGCAAATTAATCCAGACTAAATATAAAACCTCCCTTTCATAATGTTTATTGACTACTAGGAAGAATTTAAGTGTACAGACTCTCGTTATTCAAGAGATTTCTCAAGTCTTAATTTGTTTGTAAGAGATCATACCACAGCTGAGACTGAATTACCAGGCTTATTCATATTTTAACTGGGCAGTATACTTTTCACCTCTGTTTTGCAGATCCAGTTGCACAATTTCATGCGGTTTCCTCAGACTTGAAACATGTGATACTATGATAAAGGATGTCTATTCAAGATCTCATTTGTATCAGCGCTACTTTGGCTTTAATGCAGTAACAAATCATGCTGTGTGCATAAATTAATATGCTCTTACTTTAAAACTTCATTTAAACAACATGGATCTGATGTTTTATGAACCCTGAAAGACCGAATGATTCAAATATATCGAATCATTTACCTGAAGAATGTTCTGTGTTCTAACCTTTTTATGGCAACTACTGGAAAATACAATTTTTGCAGATGCAATCTCCAAAAGGAGTAGAAGAAAACAGTAATACAAAAGCAGAGGAAGATTTTTTTAAACAAAGGCTGAGAAAGGAGAGGTAGAATAAAACTGGTGAATGAGATTAAGTAAGCTTAGCTCTAATCTCACTCAGGGTCACCTCTGTAGGGAAATATACTGGCATCACTGCTTCGGTATAATTATGCTGCTACAGTTATAGTATTATAAATTAATATGTTTCCAAAGCAACATATCAGTATTAATTCCATTGAAACCAAGGATGTACAGACTACAATAATCAATTTATGATATCCAGTTGTCTCTGGACACTGAATTACTGATTTCTTTTCCTAGGAAAACCATGGAAATAAAAGATGGACATAAATCCAGTAATAATAAACCAAAATCACTGATTCTATGATCAGCTTATGCTTACAGCAGTCTATTTGGAAAAGAGAAAGGAAGTCTGGAGCAATTAATTATCTTTGTTGACTCGTTGAAAACATTCAGGAAGCACCAGCTGTTAGGTCTGTCTGCACACTGAGCCCCCCAAGCATCAGCAGGGGTTTGGTGCCCTCTTACGATGGATACAGACAATCTGAGTGATTGCAAACACACTTCTGGCTTCTCAGGATCACTTGAGAAGGCTTCTGGGGATACAAATTGTTAAGAAAGCGAGTGCTAACTGAGATAAGTGACTACTTAATGCTTCAGAAAGGTTAATAACCACTGTAAGGCAGCGAACTTACCCACAGAGGCAGCGAACTTCCAGCAATGACCAGACCCACTAACATACTTTAGTACCCTCACCTTCAGCTTTTATTGAGGTGCTCAGCTTCACTAACCTGACCTTGCATAGCACAAACCTGTTTTGGCCAAATATTGTTAATAAATTCGTGATTATGAGAACACACACACACACACAAAGGCTGTTGAGCATCACCAAAAATCATGAACAATGGGGCACTGGCACAGCCTCCCCAATGAAGTTGTGGGTGCCCCATCTCTGGAAGTGCTCAAGGTATGGTTGGATGATCTGAGCAACCTGATCTAGTGCAAAGTTCCTTGCCCATGGCAGAGGGGTTGGAACCAGATGATCTTGAAGGTTTTATCCAGCACAAACTCTTATGATTCTGTGAAGAGAGGACTATGTGATTTAGTCTTACTCTTTAGAAACATCATCCAGTTAACAACCTAGGTACTTACTCAAACAAAAGGATTTAAAAAAAATAAATGAAAAAGGCCTGGAGAATTTGAGACATCAAAATAGAGGGTGTTTCTCTTTCAATTAGTTGAATACTCCAGTGATTACTGTTCACACCTAAAAGCTGGCATTCTTTATCTAAAATTAGATTTCTGGACAGTTTCAGCAATCACCTTAGGTTTCTCTCATCTAGTTAACACTGCGTATGTTACTTTTTTTTCTTGTGCAGATATTTCTAATCTGTAGAGAACCCTTCTTGGAGTTCTAAAAAGTAGACAGATTTCTCAGTGAATCTTTTCTGAAAATAAAACTTGATTTGTATAAGAAGTGTTTTGTTAGTTTCTTTTTATTTTCCCTATTAGCACCATAAGGGTATACAGTTTAAATGGTTTTTTTTAAACTTGACACTTATGTAACTCATCATTCCATTTTACTAATTACTCAGAGGGTAACATACGAGAGATATTTACGTCTCCGTGTTGATACATAAATTAGAATGCAAAAGAGATTGGCCACAGAAATAGTGATGTATAAAGAAAACATAGAATTTTAGACTACATTTAAATGTTGGTATCAGAAATTATTAAATACCTTATTTAAGTGCTGAGGGGCCTGCATTTAGAAGAGCAATCCATTACAATAGAATGTATTTATATTAGCACAGAAATAAAGCACCCAAGACTTTAATAATGGGAAATTCTCAATTTATTTTATCAATTTCACTTACTATGAATTTCTTCAGAAATCGGTTCCAAGGCAATACATAAGAAAACATTCAGAGAATTAGCAAGTTAGTGCACAAAATAATTTTCTCAGTCTGATCATAGACAGAGATAAAATAGAGTCGAAGCATCTCATAATTAACAATAATAAGCATCCCTTGTCCCTTGTTATCACTGATACCCAAATGCCTAGTGGCAAGGCACATTCTGGCACCTTGGCCTATTTCAGTAAAGCCACACAAAACTGGATGGATGCTCCCCATTTCTTGGGGCTGCAAAAGCTCATGAAAAAGAGCTGAAAGCAGATCCATGCAGCAAACAAAAACTTGTACAAGTAAGTTATTTGTCAACATCCAAAAGTGCACTATATTGCTTTACTGAACACAAAAACATATTCCCAAAGAGCTTGGAGTTCTATTTGCAAATGGATGTGACAAAGGAAAAAATAAATAAGGAGAGGATGTAGTGAAGAAAGATGGGTATACCTGGACCCCCTACACCACCAAGATAAGCTCAAATATCATGATTTTTCAGTAAAATTTTATAAAATAAACCCACCTTGTATAGACAAGAAATAGCCTAAATTGCACACAGAGCAGAGATCCCTGAGCTAGTAAAAAACTAGTTAGAAAAGCCGCACAACATACTGTGTGGGCATATTCACATAGGTCTAGAGGAAGTACTGCTACTTTTTCATCAAATAAATGTTGTTTACTAGCTCCCATTCCAGACTACATGAGTGATGGACCATATTTGCTAGTGTTTAACCTTGAAGTTCTGCTTCTAAGGCTTGAGTGAGGACAGCCCCAGGTGGGATCTGGTCTTATTGTTTGCATGTAGCCAACAACAAAGCATTCACATTTAGTGCATTAATCTCTGATAGTGCTGAAATCAGGCAGTCAGGCTCCACAGCAGAGTTATTTTTCAGAGAAAGCATGAATCTGACTTTTCTGAACAGCTTTTCCATCTGCTGACTCACAAATTTGTGATCAGAGGTGGAAATCTACCATATTAATCATTATCTTTTGATAATGTTCACAGAAGTAGGTATTTCCCATAGTCCCTTTCTAAGAAAGTATAAAAAGATGGCCTCTCTTAGCTGGTGATTAGCATTAGAATTATCCACACAGTAGAGTAAGTGTGTGGAAACAGCAAAAATCCTCCCAAATGTTTTAAAGAGATAGAAAACATGGAATGTAGATCCACAGTTTTACCATGTTTATCAGTTGTCCACAGTCTCATTTTGGCCATGCCATCTTCCCCATCCCATTTTTCTCATACCTGCCTCCCTCTATGCTATAAAGTGAACTTAAAATCTTGTAGCAACATGTAGATAAAGCAGAACCACTTTGTTCTGGGAATGAAGAGGTAGGATTTTTTAGGACAGAGCTTAGAGACTTCTGCTACAATATAGTATAAGAAACTTAACTCTACACATTAATGGAGTTGATGAAGTCTGAGTTCTGGAAATAAATTAAAACAGATGCTTTGCTGTTAACTGAGAGCTTCAGCTGAATCAGAAGAAAATCATATGTCTCCCAGTTCCTACTGCTGATTAAGACTTTCCTAGCAAATTGCAATTTATTTTTCTTGAGGACCTTACATGACTTGAACCTCAATATGTTCCACTATGAAATCTTGTGGAACAGAAAACTCATGCTGATATAAATCAAATAAGGTTAAGAACTAATTTAGTTAAGAATCAGTACTTGGCTGCTGTGCAGATAGTTTTAATTTAGTTTGGAGTGTCTAATATCAATTTAGCTGAAGCTTATTACAGGCTTCATGGCTTTAGCTAGAGCTGAAAACAGATTTCAATACTTGT
This sequence comes from Turdus rufiventris, assembly GCA_013186435.1. Lineage (NCBI taxonomy): Eukaryota > Metazoa > Chordata > Aves > Passeriformes > Turdidae > Turdus > Turdus rufiventris. Next base: position 3,964,520 of record PYHW01010739.1, read on the forward strand.
GTCATTAACCACCTAAGGCAGATGCCAGTATCAGTACTGACACCAATATCCAGCAGCATCTAATTTAACATTGTGACACATCCTTGTATTTTCTGTTCGACAGTATCAGCACCATTCAAAAAAACAAAGTGAAGAAACACTGAAATGAAGTACTCTTCTCCCAGGAAATAATTTATAAAACTTCTTTCAGACATTTCTGACCATATATAACACACAGCCTAAGTAGAGCCCCAAGTTGACCCCATATATTTAAGATCAACAGTTGTGTTTGTAAAGTTTTATAAGATAAAATTAAAACACTTATCATTTTATAATTGCAACAAAAGTAAAAGCCACCGTATCATTACTGAAACAAGTAACAGCTCAAGGCCAAGTATTTCTCCAGAACTCCAGAACAGAGAGAGTCTTAGCTCTAGAGTTCTGGGAGCACTTGTGCAGTTCTGTACTTGTCTAAGGAAATACAAGCTATAAAGACATCAAGGAACTGTGGTCATAGGTTTTAAATATCACACAGCTTGTGCCATGGCAGTTGTGGGAAACCTTCAGCTTAAGGGTACATATTTTTGTACTTGCTGGGCTCCAATCTCTGCAACATAGACTTCTCCACTCTTCATGTCTACATCTACAAGGTGTGGTTTGGTTTCATCAGCCAGCTGGACACTGTGGACGATGACACAGTCCCCAATGGAGCCAACTGGAGGTGCTGCCAAGATTGCCAACCGGTTGATATTCAGCTGAGCTACAATCAGGTATTTGTAATCAGCAGTAAACCTGTGAAAGATTAACATATTTTTGAACTATGAACTCCATATGACATCTCATTTTAACATAAACAAAACATCTTTAATAGTCACAGTTTTGAAGGCTGTGACCAACAAAGTACAATGTAACACTGGGAATTAAATTGTAAGCCTTGCTCTTCATATGGCTGCTCATTGGGACACATTATGCTACAGAAAATACTTTCAAGAAAATCTTTCTGCCTGTAAAAACTGCAACAGTAAGGTTAATAATATAATGACTTTAAAGTGAAGCTTCCAATCCTGCACTCAAATCCACAGGGCTTGTTATAAAGCCAGGATTTCCCTGTCAAGATGCAACAGTACATTATGCAACTGTATACATTAGGACACCCAGCACCTCATTACACTGGTTAACTCCATGTCAGCAGGCATTAAATATCAACATTTTAATTCACCAGTAAGAGTACACCTTATTTATGTAATTGTGTGCTTCTAGAACTGTTCCACAATACCTGACAGAATAGGGTCCATCTTCTGAAAAACAGCCACTCCAAGACCCAAGCCATTCTCCTGTGACTTTATCAAAAACTTGGATTCTCTTGTTGCCTCTGTCTGCAACCCATACCTGTTAAAAAGAAAAATCATGGCTGTCAACAAATAGAACAAATTAAATGCATTTGTTTCTTAGAAAAGCAAAGTTCCTTGTAGCAAAAATGTACCCTGGAAGAACACATACTTTTTCCCACTCATAAATCAGATCTGACTTACAGATATAAACCAAAACTGACCTGAACATACAAAAATTATTTTATACTATTTTAACAGTGGCTTCTATTCTTTTTTGTAGCTATATGGATATATTTGGTAAGATTTTTATCCCCACAATGAAGACATATTTCCACCTATTAAATTCAGAAGACACGTCACCTGCATTTTTTTTTCAATGGTAGTCTCAGTTCATAATCATTATCTGAAAACACTCCTGATATGCCCAATAGTACTACAAATATTGAGCCATTTAAACACTTAGAGGATATTTAGCTGGTTTTGCCTAACCAGCTTTGTCTCTGTCCCACCCTGTGTTAACTGGGTTCACAAACACTGCAAGCTAGCAACACCACTAGGCGGTTCCAGTGAAGGCATTTTTTGTACCAAAATCATTGAAGTTTTAGTTGTTGATCAGTCATCAGTCTGGTAAGGAAACTTCATGCCTTTCCTGGGGTATCACCAAAAAGGGAGCAATAAACATAACCTTAGATCTTTCATCACTGTTTTTAAATGAAGCACTACTACAGCATTCTCTTAGATTTCTTAAGAATTAACAATTAATTCTCAACCTAAACTGATGATGAACACTACCTTGGCAGTAAAATGAAGCATATCCCAGTCAATGTCTTTGAATTAATAAACTCTGCAGGTTACCCTGCAGCAGAAAGTGACCATGTTCCTCATGTTTTTTTCTCCCACTCTGCCAGCTTTGGCAGAGAATTGATTTTTATATACACTTCTTATTCTGATTCAGACAGCATCAGCAGAATTAGCTTCAAGCCGTGGTGTTTTAGTGAAGCAATCTTATTTTCCCTGAAACAGATTAAGAAGCAACTGCCTAATTCCTCTCTAGGACTGGCAGACCAAAAACCAGACTACAATTAACACCTGGCAGAAGCAGACTCTTGGAATGCCTTGAGCTGCATGTGAAAGAGAGTAATGTCCACAATCTAGCTAGAGCTTCACTATCACCTAAAGCTTATTTGGAATTTCCAAATATGAAATTAAAGCACCCCGAAGTGTAGTGACTGAGGATAACAGACCACCACTTTGTCATCTAGCAGGATCATCTTTGATAAACACACTCGAGTATTTCTATGTTTCTTGTGTGCACAAATCTTATGATCAACTACACAGCCCAGCCAGCAGGAGAGAGAAAGTAACCACAAAAAACACAAGAAGGGTAGAGCTGATGTTTCTAGCTCTTATCATTCATCCCACACACGTTCACAGCCCAGTTTTCTGGGCTGTACATCAAAGCACAGGTATTTATGGCTGGACTTGATCCTTTGGTATGCACTTTCCCATGGGAGAAGAGTTGTTAATCAAGGTCAGGATGGCCCAAGGCCACTGCTTCTGCATGAAGAAACAGAAGTGCTTTTATTTATTACAGAACACACTTCTCCTATAGTCTCACAATGGCAACCTGTTACAAACTGTAGGAGCAACATTCTCTCGTTGCATGGACACTGACAGTGTAAGTGGTCAGGATCCTTGGAGTCAGCTCCTTCCATAGAACCTGCAGTATTAAACTTCAGCTCAGGACTATCACACCAAAAACTGTAACCTCATAAAGTGACACATATCGTAACAGTTTAAACAAAAAAGAAATACACTTTGTTTTGTTCAAATACATGTAAACAAGCCTGTTGAAAGATGAAATAAAAAAGTTTCCTCAACTCTTTACCCGTCCAAAAGCATCCACTGTTACACTGTGAGGAATCCTGAACTGACCAATGCCGCTCCCATTTGTTCCAGTCAGCCATATCTCTTTGTAGTCTTAACAGTGAGCATCAGGAAAAATAAAAGTAAAAAATCACAGTGAAAAAGCAATAAATAAACCAGCTTTCAAGTAATTCTTTTGCAAAGTTACTTTGGGTAATTTGTTAAAGGTGAGATTTCTAAACTGTTAAACACTGTACTCCCAATACATAAATCTGAGAGAAAACATGACTATTACAGTGACTACTGGATTATTATTAGTGGTTACAGGATTATGGTTACAAAAAATGTAGCCAGTAATACACAGGAGCCATAATTCAATGTTTTGTTAAGCATTGAATTAAAAAAAAAAAGAAAAGCTGGCTATCTATTCATTTGTTTCTTAAATTGATTTTTAACATTTGTTATAAAGTTTTTACTTTTAATAATTTACCATTTTGCACAGTAGGTATTAGGAATCTATCTACTTTATAATCACACAATGAAGAAACAGTCACTCCTCCACTTATTCCAACTGTCCGCATCTGCAGACTCTTAGTCACTGCCCTAACTGAGGAGTATGAATGAGCAATTTACAATCACAAAACTATTTAAGTATAAATAAACCAGACATTGCCTGGTTCAACCTGCTCCTCAAAGCAGGACTAGCCTTGATAAAAAATCCAACTCTGAAGTAATTCAAGTTGCCCATAACTCATTAGCTTTTGAGCATCTACAGGAATGGAGAGTGCATACCATCTTTGGGCTACCCTGTCATCACTGTCTGACCACCCTTACTCTGAATGTTTTCTAACAAAAATCAAACTGAAATTCACCCTTCTTGAATCTTTTGCTCTGTGTTCCGTATTCTTTACTGTATATCTCCAAGAAACACATGTCTCTGTCTCCACTATACCCTCCTTTTACTGACTTGAAGACAGCAATAAGAATCCCCCTCAGCTTTCTTTCCTGGAAACTGAACAAAGTCACTCTCTCAGCCTCTTCTCATGAATGACCAGGAGACTTCTCCTGAAGTGACAAGCAATAAAACAGGGCCTGATTTAATAAGGTCTTCAAACTAAAGTTAAATGACAGTTCTGCCTAATACTTGCTTAAAAGTATTCCCAAGCCATGTTATTTAAAATCCAGTTTTCAGTGGTCAACTACTGCAACAATTCCTTTGTCCATACCATCTGATAATTTGAGCACTCTGTTGTTCATTCCTCCGTCTCCATCAACAATATAGACTTCTCCAGTTTCCTCCACAAAGATCTCTGCTGGTTGATCAAACTGCAGGGGAATCAAGCTTGAACCAGCATTACCTGGTGTGCCCAAGACCTGCAGAAGTTTACCCAAAGGGCTATACTGTTTCACTGTGTGTCCGTATTTCCCTGAATCAAGGAGAAAAGAAAGTGCAAAAACATCTTAACAAAACAAAATGTAAGTATGAAAATTGACTGCAAAGATCAAAAATCTGATACTCAAAAGTGATATTAATACATCTAACAGACAAAATTCTATAATGAGATTATGATAGTGGGTTAGTAAATGCATAGGCCTTAACAATATTCATCCACTGTATTAGGATCACTAAACCAAGGCTAAACCTAGGTCTATCAGGCTTTTCCCCTGATACTTCTGGGCAGCAGGCAAGAATGCTGACCAAGCTCAGTAGCTGTAAGCAGACACACTGCACAATTCATGAAACTTCAGACTATTTTGTGCAGCACCTGAGAAGTTTGTTCATGGCAAGAAAAGTACAAATTTATCTCAGAATTGCTTGAGAGACTTAAATAAATGAGTGGTTTAAAGCAATATTACATTTTCTTCCCCACCGAATATTTCTCATACCACCACCAGGATATACCTGTTCCAACATCTGTGATCCATACTGAACTTCCTGTTTCAGTGTTCCATACAAAGATACCATGAGGCATTTCAACTGTATCATTCCAGGAGTGAAGAAAATAGCCTTCTTTTGAGAATACAAGCACCTTTGGCACATTGTCTCCCCGCTGAAAAGGCAAAAATAGTTCTAAAGAAAATGTATTAAGTAGATAATCTTATAGTTTAAAATTCCTCTTTGTGAAGTCTTTGCAATGTTTCATGAATTGAAAGGATCTCCTGACATAATTGTCTGCTAGAACTCTTTTTCCAGCTAGAAAAAGAAGTAAGGGTCTAAATTTAATACGAAAAACCTTCCAGTCAGTCTGGACTTTCACCTAACATCACATAGAGTCCAGCTTTCAGAGCAGCCAAGTGCCTGCACTAACCTGGTCTTTAGCTGAATTGTGATTTTGTGTTCCTGTTGAAAAGTGTGCCCAATCTAATGGGTGTGAAAAACTGCAACAGTGGCTATTAACTGCATGGCACTCAATTACTCCCACTGTGCTTTACACCACATCCCACGGAGAGAATGTCTTATCCATGGCCTACAGATACTTACACCCAGACCTGGGTAGAGGAAATAATTTAACTCCAATTACTCTAACTGGTTGGAAGAGCTGTGTGGTTTTGATTTCATGGGACAAGGCCTCAAAGAATGGAAGATGCAGTTGCCCCAGAATCACATTTTATCTTACAGCTGAGGGAACAAGCTGCTGTAACTCAGTTAAGTTGGATCATGCATTCCTACCACAGAATGCAACACTTTAAAAAAAAAAAACCCCACAAATGTTGTGCCAGAACTGCTTTCAAAAATAGATATAGCAGAGACATCTCTGCTTATATTTTCTGAGTTTGATACAATAATTATTTATACATATATAAATATGTAAACATATGTAAATAAACATACACGTATATATCCTAATCTTAACCAGACTCTTTAAAGGTGAAACACCACAAAAGCAGCACAGAGAGAAATACAGTATTCCCACTCACTTGTCCTACATAGACCAAACCATGGACAGAATCAACAGCAACACAAAATGTTTGGCCAGTGAAGTGTTCTGGAGTTTTAGGCCAGCCTATGTCCAGCTTGTACATCTGTTGCTCTCCCTTCCATGGAGAGAAGTGCTCTGCTTTTATAACCTGAGAATACAAAATAAATATATTGTAGTCAAATTCCATGAGGGTGGGATTAAAGGAAACAGTAGCTGAAAGTAACTGTGTGCTGAAGCATCATAAATTCATTTATTCATTTTAAATTAACAAGACACATAAACAGAAGCAGGCTTGCAGCCAGGGGCTTGGACTGCGAGTGGGAAAACTTCAACAATCTGAAAACTAGGTAAACAAATCTTTTGTACTGGGGAACTCTGGAATTTGAAGGTAAAACACACACCCTGAAATTTCTTACACCAGAGCTGCTGTTAGTATCTGTAAATAACTCTCCAGATTGAGGGAAATAGTACAGAAAGTTCCAAATACACCAGACTCAGTAGCCACTTCAAGATGTGAAAATAAGAAAAAAAAATACAGGCCAGAAAGGAAAACACCTTGGAAATTAAAAAGTGTAAAATGCCAGGAACAGTCAGACTCGGGTCAATGTAATATATAATCTTCCGCCTTCTTGTTCTATTTTCCCAGCAGAAGAGTGGAAGCTAAGCACTCAGCACAGAGCTAGGACAGCCCACGGCCACCTGAGATCTCTGTTCCTCGCCCTGCCGGGACCAGGGGACACACTGATGACACAGAGCTCCAGACAGGCTGGGCTACCATGAAGGAAAGCCGCGAGCAATCAAGCAAGGAGAACAGCTGTCAGTATCAAGTGGGAAACTGAAGTGGGAAGTGGGGAACCCCTGGGCTCCTTTTCCCTCGCTGGGTTGCAGCACAGCGGCTGGAACGCCCTGGAAGGGCAGGCATTGCCTCGGCGGGGCTGCGGAGCGGCGCAGTGCCGCAGCCTCGGCCCGGAGCCCCCGAGCCCAAGCNGCCCCGCCGGCTCCGGAGCCCCGGGCGCGCCCCTCGCAGCGGCCCCACCGGTCCCTCCCCGCTGTCCCCCCCTAACCGGAGGCACGAAGCCCCGGGCGGCGCACCTGCGAGCCGCCGAGCAGAGCCAGCAGCAGGGCCAGCAGCGTCCCGGCCATGGCAGCCCCGGCCCCGCGGCCGCTCCCGCCTCCCGGGGGCCGGGCCGGTTGCCGTGGCAGCCACGTGGCCGCCGCCCCTCCCGCCCGGCCCCGGTGGCCGCTGCTCCCCGCGCCGTGCCGGGCACGGGCCCGGGGGCGGCGGCGCTGGGGCAGCGCGGGGCGGGCGCGGCGGTGCCCCGGGACAGCGCTCAGCGCTTCGGCACGGTGCCGGGAGCTGGGCGGGGGGCGAGTCCGCCCCGAATTCCCCCCGCTCCCGCGCAGGCATCGCTATCGCCGCCCAGCGTGGAAAAGGGCCTTCGCTCCGCGCCGTGATGCCATAGGGGCGCGACGGCGCGGAGGCGGGACCGGCGCGGGGGGTGCGCTGTCTGTGGGTTCACGCCGCTCCCGGGCCGCCTTCCTCTCCTGCCCCGCCTGCCCCGGGGGCTCCCGCGTCCGCCCCGGCTCTGCCCGCCGGGATCGCAGGGCGGCGGCGCCGCGAACGATGCTCAGCGGGGGCGCGCCGGGCCGCGGTGCCGCGTGCTGAGCGGGGCCGCCGCTGCCGCCCTTGCCTTCCCTTCCGTTCCTTTCCCTTCCCTTCCTGCTGCTGCCGCGGCCCCCGCGCCCCTCTCCCGCAGCAGCGCCCGCGGGGAGCGGGTGCGCCGGGCGGCTCCCGGGGAGCGCCTTTGTCTCCGTGTCCGCCGCTGCAGAGGCGCAGCGCTCCATCCCCGGGGCCGGGGACAGCCCCGGCCGCCGTCCGTGCCCGGCTTTTTTAAATTTTTTAAATCCCTTTTTCCTGTATGCTCAAAGACACTTAGGATTTTTTTTTTTTTTTTTTTAATCACTGGTATTATTTCCTCCACGTTTAAGTGTCGGCATTGCATGCGGTAATCAAGATGGATAAGAAATCATTTGAAACCGTGCTGGATGAAATTAGGAAGGTAAATTCTTGTTTTGTGTGTTAGTTTAATCGTTTGGTGATGGACTGTAGGACAAGGAGCAATGGCTACAAATTGAAAGGGGGAGGGACATTTAGATAAGATATTGACAAGAAAGTCTTTAATGTGAAGGTGGTTGAACAGGTTGCCCAGGGATGCTGTGGATGCCCCAGTCCTGGCCGTGTTCAAGGCCAGGTTGGATAAGGCCTTGGGCAGCCCAGTCCAGTGGGAGGTGTCCCTGCTCATAGCAGGGATGGTTTGGACTGTGTGATCTTGAGCCCTCATTTGAAATAAGCACTGGGATAAGGTGACTGCAGCATTTTCACTTCCAAGTATGATGAGGACGAAAAACAAAGTAGTCAAGCATGGCTTATTTGGGGGGAAGGGCTGCGTTTGCTGGGCCTGTCCGGAGTCAGTGTGAAGTACCCACCTGTGAACACTGGTTTAGGAGGCACAATGCACTAGTAGGACATGAGAACACATTTCTAAGCTGCACTCTGTTGTCCCTGTTGGAAGTCACGTCTCCCAAAGCTCAGGAGTGTGTGTGCACACCTTCTTCCTCTGGGATGTGAATCCTGCATTTTGATGTGTGCTCTGAGCTGTGCTTCTGCATCTCGTGTTCAAAAACTCTCTGAGCAAACTCTGCTGGTTGTGAGGAGCAGAGATGCAAAGCTGGGTTTCCTCTGTGTCTGGCAGGACTCTGGTTTCTCTCTGCACTGGAGCCTGTTTTTAACAAGGAAGCTCAAGGTTACTGGTTGACACACTTCCCTGAATGCTAGAAGGAGGAAAGGAGAGAGAAAAAATCAGGACCTTTGAGATTAATGTTTGTGGCTTTGCCTGGGAAGCAGAAGCCTGTGACGATGTATTTTGTTGCAGTTAAGCAGAGGTTATTTAAGTGCCACAGAACAGTTTACCTGCAGAAGCTGTCTTAGTGTAACAATGAAGGGCTTGTTTCAGATGAGATTTCCTTGTGGCAGAATAGCATTTTTGTATTAAGTAAAGTTTTTTGTTCTGTTGGTTTGTCTAGGAAAGGTGAATTTCCTTTATTTGGACTCGGGTACTGAAGTTGAGTTTCAGTTCAGTTTCTCTTGGGCATGAGGCAGTGATGGCTGCAATTGCAGTGTTATTCTTTTGCAACATATCAAGGTATAAAACCATATTGAAGTATAAAACTTCAACAGAAGCCCCAGGGCTTTCTTATCACAACTACATTTGTGCATAAGTGCATAGTCATAAAGTCTCCTTTACAAAACAGCTAAAAACATGACAGTCTAAGATTTATTTCAGGGTGTGGGTTTCTCTCCCAGCTTATGAATTTGTGTGGAAAATATGGGCATCACAGAAAAAAAATCAAGAAATGACTAGAACACGAATGCTTCCTTTGATGATTGATGGTGGGAGGGAGTAATGTTTCAGTCATATTACTGCAGTGCAGTCCTTCAGAATATGCTCTGTGCTTACTAAAGACTTCAGACAAAATGGTTTAGACATGTGTTTTTAGGCAATTATGATTTCTCTATGCTATCTGTCTGTACTCCTGTATTCCAACTTGCTGTTGATCTAAGGATCAGTGCTGTGCTGTGTTAATAATAGTTCTGCTGTTGTGGTGTAACATTCATTGTCCAAATGCTCATTTTGTGTCTTTGTTGCTATGTTTTTGTTTATGCTTCATTTCTAGCTCTGGGGTAGAACCTTCTTTATTATTACAAGTTTGTTGTGTTGGCATGTTCCATTTTCAGTCCTACAGTTAGGAGGAACAATTATTTAAACGTCTTCATGCTTATCTTACTCCTGTTTTTCCCTGTGTATATTTACAACCACTAGAAATATAAACTTTGGGGGGTTTGTTTGTTTGTTCCTTCCATAAATATGCATAGCAGTGCTTTATGTTAGTACTCTTGTTATAAAGTCTTTCAGTTGTTTATTTATGAAGGAAAAGTAACATTTGTTTCTGTAAAAAAAAAAAAAATAAAAAAAGATATACCCTGCTTTTTTCCAAAATGCGTGAAGAGGAGGAAGGGATGGAAGAAAAAATGAGCTTGAAGACAGAAATTCATTCTCTCTTGTGACTTCAGTGTGTCTGGTAGTGTTTGTGTCTTGATGAGGTGCAGAAAGGAAGAGGGCTGCCTCAAACAGTGTCCAAGTGGGTTTCTGTGCACCTGTGCTGCTCATTCACAGTCAGGCTGCAGTGGTGGAGACCTTTGTCTCTGTGTGGAGGGACAGGAACAAAAAAACAAGGGGTAGGGGTAGATTCTAGGGCTGTTGGGAGGAAAATAGAAGTGGGTGTGTGAGTAAAGCTAAAGGTGGTTTGAGAATACACAACGTTTGCATTAGAGGGGGGACTTGGAAACTATGGAAGAAAGGTGTTTTCACCAGCTTGAGGCAGGAATTCAGCTGTTAGCTGTCTTCTTCACATCTTGTACCTGTCACAGAGGGCTGGGTACAGGGGAGGGAGGAGGTCCTGGCTGTTAGACAGCTCACGAGGTTATCAACACAATTGTCTTGCCACAAAGTCAAAAGGCCAATGCTGCATTAAAGTCCTGTGCCAACAAAAGTTGTTTGTTTGGTATGACTGCATGTTAAAATTTGAAATGCATATGACAGTATCCATCTCTGGACCAAGTTTTGTTGCGTATTTAATTCTGTCTGTATAGACTCGTTATCCAATTTCTTCATAAATTCACAAAAAATACTTTGTCATTTGGTTTAAGGGACCATACAAGGAGATAGTCTGAATAATCAGCTGTATTATCTTCTTTACTTAAAGTTGATGTAAATCATTGTAGTAGAAAGAAGAGTGGTGATGTTCTCTGAGCACAGTTATAAGCAATAACAAAAAGCAAAATCAAGTAAATAAAAAAATGAGTAATTTTAAACATAAAAGATTAAGTCACATCTTCCTGCTTTTCACTGTTCTCAGTTTCCTAAGAAATACATTGTTACTTCAAAATGCTGCAATGTAACTGGTGCAAATGTCACTTTGTAGGGGTAGATTTTAGATTAATAGATTAGCAGATGGTTGTGCTATAATTACACTTTTTGAGACATTAATTATCCATCCTTTTTCTTCTATATCTTTTAGGCTGTATTGACTGAGTACAAATTAAAAGCTATTGAATATGTTCATGGATACTTTTCCAGTGAACAGGTAAGGTGAACATTGTTACGGGTTTAATGGAAGCTATTGTTTTTGTGTATTCAGTAATACAAACTGATTGTCTCCAGTCATCCTGAGGCTGATCATATTAGCTTTTCATATTTATTAACTGAGGTGATTTAATTTCTTCTTATTATGTCATCGTGACACCATTAAAAAGAGTTTCAAGTTGCTTTGTCATCAAAATCACTACATTTTCATTCTTATTGTGTCTGGAAAATGGTATAAATTTATCATAGTGGAATTTAGGATTGTTTTGCATATATTGTCTAAATAGAGATGTAGTAGTAATATATATTGTGTAGATTTTCTTTTTCCTCTTTCTTTACCTGCTGGATTTTTTTGGTTTGGGAATGTGCTGTTTGGGATGCTGATTGTTGATAAGTTTTTACAGAGACACTTGATTTTTTAAAATTTTTTTTTTACTTATTCTAATACAGTGATATTGTTATTTATATATGCAGATGTATTTAGAAAAATAAGTTTTAAAAATATTTCCATGGAAAATCTTTGTCTCACAAAATATAATTTTTAGGTGTGTACTTAGAAATAAAAAGAAGGTTAGATGCTGGTAGGGCACCAAATAGCAGATGTCACAGACAAATGTTTTTTAGCAGTATACCAACTTGCTACAAAAGTGGGAAGGTCATGCTGATGCTGTTAGCATACATTTTTAATATATCTGAAAGATTAATTGAAAGCCTTATTGTTGCAGGTTGTTGAATTACTGAGATACTTCTCCTGGGCAGAACCACAGCTTAAGGCAATAAAGGCTTTACAACATGTAAGTTCTTGTGACATGATCTTGTGGAATAAATTTGCTCTCTTAATGTAATTTAATTTTATGATACCTACTTTTCAACTGATGAGTCAATATACCCTTAAAAATCTTCGAAGTTTCTTCTTCATCTCCTTCAGTGGTATCAAGCTATGAAATGTCATGCTTCTAATTGGGGTATCTTTTCTGACTAAAGTGACTTTCCTGTGTATCACAGGAAAAAATGTAACCCTTTGTAACTCTTGTTAACTCTCCTGATTTCTTTGCTTTTGGTGAGTGCTTTTTGGAGCTGCTTTTTCATTATTTAGCAAATAGAATCTCCTTCCTAATGGAAGGGAGAGGCTATTAAAAGTTACTGAAATACACCATATGAAGCTGTAACTGAATTGTATTCTGGGTTTATAATAGTTGTATGCTTTATTTCATACACCCTTTTTTCTTTCTTTCTTAACAGAAAATAGTGGCAGTTCCAGCATCAAAAATGGTTAATATTCTCAACTGCTTCACATTCAGTAAAGATAAACTTATTGCCCTTGAAATCTTAGCTTCGTAAGTATCTCTTCTGCTGTGTTCCTTAGCTTGTATTGGTTTAGCTCATGTTTGAGGATATAAAACTTTAGACACTCCTAGAAGGAAGCATTGTGCCTGCTTAAGGTAAAGCACAAATCCATTACTGGTGGACCTATTTAAAAGAATAACTAGAAGTAGACATAAGACTGAGAGAATTGGGTTTGTTCAGCCTGGAAGAAGTTGGGGTGACCTAATTGGAGACTACAAGAGATGGAGTGACAGAACAAGGGGAATGGCTTCACACTGAAAGAGAGTAGGTTTAAAATGGATATTAGGAAAAAATTCTTTGCTGTGAGAATGGTGAGGCACTGGCTGAGGTTGCCCAGAGAAGCTGTGGATGCCCTGTCCCTGGAAATGTTCAAGGCCAGGCTGGATGGGGCTCTGAGCAACCTGGTCTAGTAAAAGGTGACTGTACTCACCTGAAGAGGCTTTGGAGCTAGATGATATTTAAGGTCCTTCCAACCAATGATTCCATGATTGTGGAAAATTCCACAGTTCATTTGAGTCTTGCACTTGCTCCTATGTGGGCTTTTGCCTGCTGGAAGGCTGCTACTTTGGTGGTGTTTTTACTGTGGTCTTCAAATGCTGTAGAGAGCAAAGAGGGCCTTAAGCTTATTTTTCTGCTCACTGAAATCTGGAAGACTTGAGACCAAGAAAATTTGTGAATTTACCCTTTTTGGAAAAGTCCTCTACATATTACATATGTAGAAATGAGTTAAGTAAAGGATCTTCTAAGCTGACAAATCTACTGCCTATAAAAAAGATAGATATTCTAAATTTATATTTACAGAGAAAGTTGATCTTTTCCTAGTGAGCAGAGCTGCTTCAGAGGATCTATTAGACATATTTCAAATGGACTCTTCTGCTTGGTTCAGGGGGTTTATTTTATAAAGTATTGTTATTTTTGAGTTGTTTATGGGTGTTTTGCTTTAAGCATGTCTGTCTTCCCTGTGAATGTTGATTTACGGCCTGCTTGAACTTCCTGGGGTATATAAATTCATAATACAAATATCCATTAAAAAATTAAGACTGAGGATACAGACATGATTTTGCTTTTGGAGTTGAACTTAAGGAAGACGTGTCAGTGCTCCTAGTCTATTTTAGACCAAAGCAAAACAGGGTAACCAAAGGAAAGTTAGTGGCACATGAGACTGACCTGTTACCTTCTTGTGGTGAGACTCAAGCTCTTGGACTCTTCAGTTCCTATACTTCAGCTGATGTGGGGGAAAGCACAGTAACTTTCTTAGCTGTTGAATTTCTCCAGTACAAGAGCAAAGTAAGGGAGTCATGATTACAAATCCTAACCCAAATCTGTGTTCTGCTTGCTTCATTCATCAGGAAGAGTGAACAAAGCTGAAAGCTCATTCACATTTTAATATTATTCTTTGAGGTGTTTTTATGTCTTCAATCAATGTTCTGCTGATTTCACTTCTATCTAATATCCTCCTTTGAGGAGTCCTCTTTTTTGGTGCTATATTGTATTTTCACTAGTTTGGATAGCACGGATAATATTTGACAGAGAGGTGCTGGTAAAAAATTGGTCAGAATTTTGAAAAAGGTGGTAGAAGCAGCATTGGTCTCCTTGTGGTCACATATTTTGCTCTCTGTGATGTGTCTAGTGTTGTTTTGGGGAGAAGAGAGAGGAGCAGTATCTTTTGGAACTAAATGAAGGCTTTCATGTCTCTCTTAAGTTCTAAGGCAGAACATAGAGAAATTTACCAGGAATTATCTTTTTCATTCTGAAGTAAATTAGATTAAAACTTGTTTTTCTACCAGACTGGCAAGAAACAGTGGCAAATTGAGTAGCTGCTGGTTTTCTGCCATGCTAGGAATTGTCTTAGTTGTAATTAAAGCTTTCTAATAAACTGTTGTGATGCAAAATTCGTTTTTTCAACATAGTTATTTTTGCAATGAAGTTTAGCCATTGTTCTGTATTGATATTTAGTTCTAATGCCATGTTTTACTTAGAGGTACAAAGTCTGTATTTAAACCTGGGATTTTTGTTTTAATAATAATAATCATAGCAATATGATCTGATCTAATTATGGTTCTTTAATATACTTTTGGGTAGTGGCTAACTAAGCGTGGGTTACTTTTCAGTAGTGCATTTTTTCAGCTTATGCAAATGGAATGGCAGTAATTGTCTGTCACTGTCTTTACAGCAACATTGTTGATGCTCAGAATTATCGCCTTATTGAAGATCTGTTCAGAATTAATATGTCAGAGAAGAAAAGATGCAGAAGAATTCTCGAACAGGTAATTAAGATAAGCTAATATCCTTGGTTCTGTTAGGATTCTGTTAGCATCCTTGTGGTCATTGTGGGGAGCAGGGCTTAGCATGAGGAATTCTGGGTACTACTGATTTAAGACATGCTGAAACAAGCAACTGCAAAAAGATAAGAGCTTGTGCAACAAAAGCAGAAGTTTTTGTCAGGCATTAGGAACATATGGAAAAAGGGACACAGAATTGCAACTAATGCTGGAGGAAACAGTTTGTGGTTTTTTAGAGAACACCGAGTGCTTGAGCCCAAGTTCAGTTTTAGCAGAGGTTGACTTTGACAGAGGTTTGCACTGTTTGGATTATTTGGAGTAAGACTTAAGACACAGACTTCAGTTGTTCCATGTAGGTTGATTCATACAATCTAAATATCATGACATAGAAGCTAATTTCTTTAGAGCATTAAATTTGATAGCAAATAATATTCTTTCTTGATTATTTTGCAGGCTTCAAAAACAGGTTGTAAGGCTCCTCATGCTATGATATCATCCTGTGGCATGATTCCTGGCAATCCTTATCCCAAGGGCAAACCAAGCCGCATAAATGGAATTTTTCCAGTAAGCATAATCCCATGCTTTTGCTTTCACAAATGAATCCTCAATTTAAGATTCATTATAGTATAACCAAACCCAGAATTCATATACATGGAAGGAGGAGTGGAATCAAAACCAAAGTGTGTTTGTTGGGTTTGTTTGTTTGTTTTACCCCATTCCACATTTATAGGGAACTGGTATTGTTTTTATTTGCTCATTCTTTCTATGCTGCATCAGGTAAAGGTTACTTCATAAATAAGACATTGTTCATATCAGGAAAACATTGTAAACTCCAGCAGTATTTGGCAGAATCAGGAGAGGTGTCAAGAGGCTTCATGGTAGGTTGATAATGTGACCTAATAAGGTCACTACAATACTACTGTTAATCTTACTGTGGCTCTTAAGCATGTTAAGCATTTCTTGTAAACACTTAAGGGACAGGAAAATTAACTGGAATTAATGTTACCACATCCACAAGTCAAAATGTAAAATTCCATCATTAACATGCCTTGTTTAAAATGCCTCTCTTTACAAAAGCTCAGTGTTACAAACCAAGCTATGGAATGCTGCTACTCATTAGTTTACAAGCCTAAAACAGTTGGTTGTTTTTTTTTTTCCCTGACAAACATGGTTACTTTCAGAATGTTCAAAAACTCAAATGTAGTTCAGAAAAAAAAAGCCATATGGCAAAATTGTACATCAAGGTTTGCTTCTAATTAATGGTTGGTTTAATTTTCTTTTGTTTCAGGGAACCCCTATCAAAAAGGACACAGAAGAATGTACTAATGAAGGAAAGGGAATAGCAGCCCGTATACTTGGACCATCCAAACCAGTATGTCTAAAAAATTAATAAATTTAAATGAAATTTTTAAAAACCAACCACTAGCCAACTCAACAAGGCTTGGTTAGAAAATGCTGTTATGTTGCAAGACGACTGTAGAGCAGCAATTTAATTGAAACTAAACTTCTGTAATGAATATGACCTAATAATTTTTATTTAACTTGAAAAAGCTCTAGTTTTTACCTGTAGAGGGGGAGGATTCTCTACTGGCTATAATTGATGTGCATTTGAAGACAGAATTTAAATTGCAGTAGCAGAAGAGAAAACTAAAAGCATTTTTAGTAGTCCATCATGAGCTGTTCTCTGAGGATTTCTCACATGAACACAGAAAATGCCTCCATCTCTGACACTTGAGTTATAGCAGTGCCTTAGAAAGAGGTTCGTGTTTCTTGACAGCACAGCTAATGTGCATTTCAAAATTTTTAAGCATGTGGGACAAACTTCCTGCTACTACTTTGTGAATGTGTTACTATTTTGAAGTGTTGTCCAAAAATGTAATTATCACCTTTATTATGCTTCCCACAAAGCTGTATTATTTTAAAGACATAGGTACCTTCAGAAATATTTGCTAGTTTTAAATGTGCTAAACCTTTAAAATGAGAAGTCAGTCCAAGACTGCAGAGTGTGAGAACGGCAAAGAAGGAGTTCCCTTTCCCTCTTGTGCTCAGTTTTCTCTTAAAATCTAAAGGCATACTAGTGATGTTTGTTTCACTTGTTTCAGAACGAGGGAAATACTTGCAGTCATTGTGGATATTAAAATTTCATATCACATATATATGTAGTGAAGATTGCCTGTCTGTAGTAGTATCTGAATGTTAATTTTTTGTCTGAAAAACATTAGGTAATGCTTTCACTATTGCTTTTTCAATTTTTTTTTGTTTATGTAGGCTCCATCAACGTACAATCCACACAAACCAGTTCCATACCCCATCCCACCATGTCGGCCACATGCAACTATTGCACCAAGTAAGGTTTCTGTGTGTTCTAGCTTGATCCTATTGTTCATGCACTTGCCTTTTAAGTAATGTATCAAGTGTTGGTTTTTCTGACCATGGTCATATCTCAAATTGGCTTCTGCTTTCTGAGCATGCTCTGGGTACTGGTTTTTACCTTTTTTTTCATGACAGCAGAATTGATAAAAAGAGGAATATATTGACTTATTCTCCAACATCCATAAGAAAGTTCACAAACCTGTTCTGATACAAAATATTTAAATTATGGGAGGCATTGTGAATGTTAGACAAGGCAAGGGCTTTGGCTTTATTGTAACTTTGGCCAAGGCTTGAGCTTTGGCTTGACAAGTCTGACCTGTTGCTGTAGAACTCAACTTGGGATATGGTCAGCCACAGCCCTGAATTGGGTTGGACTATAAGGAGCTTGCTGAAGGACTGTAATCTGTTTCTCAGCTGCCTTCAGGTTTACCTGCTCTCCATCATAGTGGAGACTAAACAGTTTCCTAAAAGAAATGTAGATTTCAGTCTCAGAAGGGAAAAAGTGATTGCCTTTTCCTGTCATTGCTCTTTCTAGGCTTAGGTAAGATCGAGCCTTTCTTAATAAACTCCTCTCTTTGCTGCGTCTATTGTTAGACTCAAGACATTTTTGGAAGGGAGCAAGGCAATTTCCCTTGGAGGAAGGATATTTAAAGAAGTCAGATTCAGGTCTGGCAGCTGAAAGTCTTTTCACATCTTGAAATTCTGTGCTGCAAAACAAGAAGTGCTCTGGTTCGGATGCTTGCTTTTCACTAATGTTGGGGATTTGAGGGAGTTGATAAGAAAGTGAAGCAGAACTAGCAAGCATGCTGAAGGCTGAGTCACCTAATCAACTTGATGTCTGCAAGTCTTTTTATAGCCATTTTAGAAAAATGGGTACTACTAGTGGCAAAACTAAGACTGATTGATTGTTTATGCCCAGGAAATGACTTGTTCCCAAGAAACTGTACAGGAAACTTGCAGACTAACACAAATTTATATTAAATAAATCCTATCCAAAGTATCTTAAAGCCCAAAATTTGGCCTGTGGCAGGATAGAAATCTTGGTACAGTTTCAGGATATGAAGGAGTTTTCAAGGTTTCAAGGCCTTACTAGGTTGCAACATGTTTTTTAAGAAAGTTCTTGTAACAACAGAACTCAGCTGGTGAAATCTCATATATATATATATATATGTGTGTGTGTGTGTTTAATGAGATTGCAGATGATGACCTGAAGCTATTGAATGTAATTGTTTTCAGTCAGTGGTTAGAACAATGAATTGTTTTCTGCCTTTTGAACATTTCCTTCCTGAGTGATACAGTGATTGTTAGTTGCTTCTGTGATTTTCAGGCAAGAGTTGTGCAAGAAATCTTAGCATCAGGTGGAATTACTATGAAAGTATGAAATCAGAAATATGGCGAATCAGAGCACTTTCAGTATTGTTCAATGCTGCCCTTTCCCATAAAGCCCAAGTTCTTATGCTCTTAAACTATTAATTAAGGCCACTGTGAAATG
>PYHW01010739.1:3983662-4021137 GCA_013186435.1 Turdus rufiventris
GCCTGTTCAGGCAGACATTGGTAAAAGCCAACATCCCCCCTGGATAATTAATTGGTCTAGCTTTTTGATGAAGGAATGTCTTGCAGTCTTGAAAATATTCTTCTAAAGGAGAAGATGCTTACTGGTTCATCTAGATACAGATTCTTCTGACAATAGGAATGTGTATTGCCTTTGTTATTTTAGGTGCTTACAACAATGCTGGCTTAGTTCCAATGGCCAATGTCATTGCTCCAGGCTTACCAGCTCCTCCACCTTACACTGCTAATCAAGTGGTATCAGGTAAAGCATGCATATCTTTAAAAACATTCATGCTGTTTTTCCTGGTTCATTGCTGGGAGTGGATCATTCACTGCTGGAGTTTCATTTGCCTTTCAATAACAAGCTGCTGCTCTCTGTTTAGAAAATGAGGACCTTTCCAGCCAGGCAAAACCTTCCCAAAATCAAGGTAAATCGTAAATCCACAGGGGGATTTTTTTGTGTTGATTGTATCTTTGTTATTTGTTCAGAAAATGTTAACTACTTGTTTAGTGGGATCTTCCTAAACTTCAACGTATGCAGCCACTAAGAATGTGGAATTGAATCTCTTGAGAGTAGAGAAAAAAAATCATCAGACAGTTGTACTTAGAAGCATTGAAACATTAAAAATCATTCTTTTGTGTTAGCTTGTCAAAGTTTTTTATAATCTTCGTTATATAAATATATGAGAAATCATGTTAAAAACTAAATCAAAATACCCTTGCAATTTCATGCACTTAAATACTTCAGTAAATCTTTGCAATGTTTAAAACTCTGGACATCTATTGGAAAACTCATTGACATTTTCATTTCATAGATCAGTTGCAATAAGAAGGTAGGAATACAACAGAGATTTAGAGATAGTTGAATGTCTCATCCCAGAGTGTTAGATCCAATTATGTCTACCTGCACTTTCATCTTGCCCTGTAAGATCCTGTTCTTTGTACCAAGACAGTTGTGCATTTTTTATTGTGTGATGCTTTGTACTAAGTGTAATAAATCCTATTAGGAACTACTTATAAAATAACACTTGATAACACTTTGATTTGACAAATACAAACTAAGAATTTACTGACCATTGAGTCAGACATATTAACAAACACTGCAAATAGATAAAATGGCTGTGATAAGTTTGGCTGCTATAAATATTCCTAGGGACAAAAAAAGAAGTTATGTTTGTCTTTCCTTCTTTATGTCCAGGGATGGTTCTACAGAAATTTTTTGAGGAATCACTTCATTCTTATATACCCCTCTTTAAGTGTGCATGTATTTTTACAAAGTTAGTTCATACAGCTAAATGAATATGGTGTAAGAAATGAAATATTCTCTTAGGAAGAAAAGTTCAGTAACAACTCTGGATTCTAGTACAGTTGTATGTCATTAGTGATAATCTGTCAGGATTAAATAACTGTGATCTTTAGGAGAATCTTCAGCTTGGAAATAGAATGAGAAAAGAACAGAATCTGGAGCTGGGCAGTCTGGGGTGTTTTTTAAAGAGTATGTCAAAGGAAATAGTTTAAGATTTGCTCATTTTAGAATTTTGACATACACAAAATGGGAGTTTATCATCTCAACTTAGGTCCAAGATTTTAAAGAATAATTTTCTGGATTTGTGTGTAGAATTATATGTAGGAATCAGGCAAGAGAGACATGTAGGCTGCTAGAGTCATGGGTGGTGAGATTGACTGATTGGATGAGTGTCTTGCTTACATGTGAACAGATTATTCTGAAAGTCAAATAAAGCAAAAGGGTTGTTTGAGAGGAATGATTTATTAACATATTCATGTTCCACAGGAAACTAGAGGCAGGCATATCGAGGCTCTTGACATGCCAGTGTTCATAAATGTAGCTCCTTTCCATTAACCTCCACCTCCCCATTCACAGTGTGCCTGCCTGTTTTCCTGCAGCTTGACTGATGTCTCTAACTTACTTTGTAGGATTGACACAAGCTGATAATTTTAGTGGCAGGTGCTTGCTTTTATCCAGACACTTGACTAAAGACTCCTAGAAATACTTGTTGATAAAGTCAACACCAATGTTAGTTTAATACTGTAGTGTGATACATGAATTTAAAAGTGTACCTTCTTAGAATCAAAATCTGAAGGAAGCACAGTGAAGAGAATGACCTGATTTTGAAGGAAAGAAAACTACCACCACCTGAAATCAGCTTTCTGCAGTTGTTGACTAAACTTCTCTGAAATCATGATACATTGAATTAACTGGTTCTGAAGGAAATTCTGACCTTCAGTGAGAGTGGATGCAGAGGACCCCAGGTGATCTGATGCTGATGGAATATTAGATCTGGTTTGGGTACTGCCAAATGTTAGGGACCAGAGGGAGGGTGTTTACCTGTATCACTTAGATGTTCTTACAAAGTGTATTTGAGTTTCTAACTGTTTTGCATGAGATCATGAAGAGGTAGCAGGTGTCACAAAGTGTTTTAAAAAGGAGTGTTAGCCCACATGGTGTATGATTTGTGTGATGTGTTTGTGTGTACCTTTTTGGTTTGTTTTCATAGGCCCCACTGTACATTGTTTATATGTAGACATTGTGTGTTAGCTATTGCCTGCGTATCGTATTTAGAAATGCTGTATAAAATGTTTTTGTGTTGATTTCAAACATTTCTGACAGTTTCAAGTATTCTTACTGGTTTTGTTTCTTTGCAGCTTTTTCTGCACAAGCGAATCAGCTCTTTACTCCTCATGGTTCTAATCCTTCAACACCTGCTGCTACTCCAGTCCCTACCCCATCACCCGTCAAGGCAATAAGCCATCCATTAGCACCTGCAACTCCACTCATCTCTGGGATGAACATGTCTACCCCTGTCCTTCCTGTTTTCCCAGGACAGGTCTCCTCTTCCATCCATACATCTCAGCCATCCACCCCAACCCCTACTGTCATCAAATCCCTCTCATTGCCTGGTGTTTCTGTCACATCTGTTCACAGTGCAACCTCTACCCCTATCCCCTCAGTTTTTTCTGGGCTGGCTTCTATCCCTGCTGCTATGCCCGCTCCGCAAGGTTCTTCCACTCCATGTGCAACACCTGCACCCACTGAAGCTTTTGCCTCTGCTGCTACACCATTTGCTGGCCTCCCGTTCTCTGCAACCTCTTCAGTTGCTTCTGCTAATAATCCTGCTCCATTGTCATCAGTCTTTGCTGGCCTCCCTTTGTCCTTGCCACCCAATGCCCAAGGGATTTCTAGTCCTGTTCCATCTACAATTGCTAATTCTCCTGCCACTACCATTCCTGGCTCGCTCGGCTTGCCTAACCCAATTTTGTCTGTTTTAAAGGGATTTCTGACATCAAATGACACTTCATTAATCAATTCATCTGCTTTGCCTTCTGCTGTGACAAGTGAGCTTGCTTCTTTATCTGCTCTTGCTAATCAAAGTTCTGACCCTCCCACTTCCTCTGTCAACAAATGTTACACTCCATCAGCCACCCCCAACACACAGCGTTCCTCCACACCTGGGCTGGCTGTTTTTCCAGGTCTTCCATCCCCATCTGTAGCCAATTCTAGTTCCACTCCTCCCACATTACCTGCACAGTCACCTTTAACCACTTCGCCATCGATTATGCCAGTCAACTGTGGCTCATCAGCCTCCCTCTTGCATGGCACAAGTCCTACTAATTCCGACCAGCAGCTCTCATCAGCCCCAGCTGCCACAAGTATCCCAGTTCTGGTCAAAACAGAACCCATGAGTCCTACCCTGTCGGCCTTCAAAGGTCCTTCTCATTCAGCCAGCCCCTCTCATGGCACTCTAGGACTGTCAGGGCTTGGGCGTGCTTACACCTCAGCAGCTTCAGTGCCTGTCAGCTTACCCAGTTCCCTGAATCCAGCGCTGTCAGGGCTCTCTTCTTTGAGCACTCCTCTGAACAACTCCAGTTCTCTGGCTTCCATTTCCCTCGCCCCACATGGCTCCTCTGCTCCCATTGCCCCCGTGTTCAATGGACTTCCTCCTTTCACATCTCTAACCAGTAACTTTGCTTTTACTGGTAACCCAGCACTGACCCCGCCCGTCACTCTCCCGGGGTCTCTGTTGGCCACTGCGGCTACAAGCGCTTCAGCCGTGTCCGCCCCCCATGCGAGTTCCACCGCCGCCGTACTCTCAGGACTCGCCGCCTCCGCAACAGTCTCCGCTCCACCCTTCTCGCTTAACTTGTCCAGTGCCGTCCCTTCCCTTTTTTCTGTTGCCCAGGGACCTCTGGGATCATCAAACCCATCCTTCCCTGGTTTTCCTGTCTCTAACACACCCTCTGTCACTCCTGCTCTCCCTTCTTTCCCTGGCCTCCAGGCATCTTCTGCAGTAGCAGCAGTTGCACCGTTGCCGGCAGCTGCCACAGCCCCATCTCCAGCTCCAGTCCTGCCAGGGTTTGCCTCGGCCTTTAGCTCAAACTTCAACTCTGCACTTGTGGCACAGGCTGGGTATGTTACTGTTTCTGAAGGAGGTCGGAACTATTTCTTTTTCTCTTGAGCAAAACACTGATTTTATTTTAGGTGTGTAGACAATATTTTCACTCATAGTTACTAATTACAGATAATTTTTAAAGTCAGTTCACTACTAGGTTTCCACTTGTTTTTAGAAGCTGATAGGGTAGTGATTAAATAGGTTGGCCTCAATAGTCCCTGTTACAACAGTCTAATCCAGTGATGTGCAGAGTGATTTTATTTCCTACATGAGGGTAGTTGGCACCTCCTAGGCTTTTACAAGAATGGATTCCATGTGGGCATCCATTGACACACACAGGTAATAGCAGACAGTATCTTAGATGTTTTAAGGAAGTAGTCAGCATAAATTCTTGTCTGTGAAGGCTTTTTTTTGTGTGCGAGCTGTCGGCGCAGTTGAAGTACAAAGCATTTTGAGTCCCCTTAGGTGTGTTCCAGACAATCTTGGTTTGTGTATGTATTAATAATTTTTAGGTGAGTAAAGACTGAACTTTGGTTTAGGAATTCTGGCCTTTATGAGATTTAGAACAAGAACTGCTTTTGTAATTTAAGTAGACATAAGCTTATAGAGAGGGAAACAGAATAAAACATGGTGCAGATGTTCCTAATAATAGCCTCATTTTGACATTCTTTCAGCTTGACTTCTGGACTACAGACACCAGGAAATGCAGTTTTTCCTGGTCTTTTATCTCTTCCTGGTATCCCTGGCTTTCCCCAAAGTGCTACACAATCTTCCTTACAGGAATTGCAGCACAGTGCAGCTGCACAGTCAGCACTACTACAGGTAATGTGCCTATTTGTTAACACTGTTCTGCTTCCAGTGAACTCTACAACATGTACTTGCCTGTTAATTCCTTGGGATTAGTTTAAGTCAGTAAATGATTAAATCCTTAATTGTGTGACAGTTGATTACAAAGATGATGATAAAAAACAACTTGTGCTAAACTTCTTACTCAAGGCCAGTGTACAATGCTTCATATATGAGATTAAAACATTATCTAAGCCTCTTTGTAAAATGAGGACAAGTAAAAGAAAAGATAATGCAAATTAATTTATTTGCTGGGTTTGTGTTAAATCTAATGAGGTAACCTTACCATTGCAAAATTTGTGCTCAGTTCCAGTCTGACATTTGAATAATTTAGAGATTTCTGTGGATCGTTTGTTGTGAGTTATGTGCCTCTGCACATGTAATCAGATTGTCTTGAACTTGTGTCTGTTGTGGATGTGCCTTTCTCTGGATAGTTCCCACAAGTAGAATTGTAATATATGCTTGAAGTAGCTTTGGGTAATACGTAATTTCATCATTTCTTGTCCATGAAACAGTTTGTTTCACCCATCAACCTAGATAAGTTATCTGAAACTATCATCAGGCTTTATGTTTATATGTTTAGCTTGTCTTTTGTTAAAAACAGCCTTTGTACAGATTCTTGTAAGAAATTTGTCCTTCTCTACATAATACCAATAGAGAGGTGACTGTCTTGACTTAATGTTTTCTCTCCACTGTGACACATCATTTGCTGAAATGGAGCATGTGTCTAAGTACTGTTTAGAGTGCTGCATATTGTCAGATGTCTTCTGAATATCAGGGGATTGGAAGAAGCAAGTTACTTCATCTAGGCTATGCTGCTTTTGCAGCTCA
This sequence comes from Turdus rufiventris, assembly GCA_013186435.1. NCBI lineage: Eukaryota > Metazoa > Chordata > Aves > Passeriformes > Turdidae > Turdus > Turdus rufiventris. The sequence goes on from PYHW01010739.1 coordinate 3,989,766, forward strand.
GGAATCTATTTGTTCTGTAGAAATGTATGCAGATTGCATTAAGGGAATAAAATTGTTCTTATTTATAAGATCCAGTCACTAAAATTAACACTTATTTACTTGAGCAATGAAGAGGAGGAAAGTTCAGAGTCACTAAAATATTACAGCTCCTGATTAAGCTGTGCCTTCCAAATCAGCTGGTGCTTACTCCACTGGAAAGTAAATGCCATTAACACTTCCTTGTTTTTCCCCTTAATCCAGCTGCTTGTTTCACTCTCTGGTATTTCAGAGCAATAGTTGCACTACAGTTTTAACATCTTTGTATAGATGCCTTGCTCATCTCTATTCTTTGCACACTTCAGATTATAATCCATTTGTTTTGGCTTGAGTAGGACTGGTATTGTGGCTGAAATTTTGCTTTATTTGGATTTTTGTTGCCTTGTTTTGATCGGTGCTGTTTCCTAACTTCTTATCTTCCTTAAAGGCGCATTCTGCTTCTGCTCTGGAGAACTATACAGCTCAGCCTGAAGGTTTTGCTAACTATCCATCAACACCAGGAACACCATTTTCATTGCAGACAAGTCTGCCCCAGAGTGGATGGCAGTAAATACCAGGCTGCCATCTAAAGACTGCAGTGTTTGCTTGACAGAGCCTGATCCTATTCACTTTGAAGGCTGTCTCTGCAATAGTGGGAGCATGGTCTGAGGTGGGGAAAGACAGGGAAAACATGAGGGTAAAGTGTTTCCAGGAGGCTGTGTCAGATGTCAAACTTAATTTGTGAATTGCATTTGATTTGATTCAGGGTCTGATCCTGTGAATTGCTGAACGTCCTTGACTCTCCTTTAATTTTAAGAGTTTAGTGTTTGGTGTCTTACAGGATCAGGAACATTCAAACAGATGTTTGTGTAAATAGGGCAGTTGACTGTCAAACTGAATAGGGAGACCAAGTATACTTAATAGTGTGAATAAGCACCTATCCTTCTGTTATGTTTTGTATGGTATATGTGGTTAATATAGACTGAGATCTAGACTGAAACTAGACAATTAAAGCTGTAGACGACCTTTTGTCTAGATGCACACTTCTCGTGTGTGCACAAATCAAGGTCAGTTTATGGTTTCAGATGCTTTTATCCTATGTATGAGGATCTCCTGTTAGCATCAGCAGTATGTTAAGGGGAGGGTAGGTCAGAGGTGTGTGGGGGTTTTTTTATGCTTCAAAATATTGTCATGGGCTGCTGAATTGAATACTCCTGAACAAGAAAGCTAGGAAATGATGCTGTACTATATTTGGGTAGAAGTGGATTATGTTTTACTGGAGTATGGTTTAGCTAGCTGAGAATGTCTTTCCAGAGTACATAAAAATATTTTAACTTGCCCCTATAATAAAGTTCCATAATATTCTCCTTGCCCCCAGCACCCCTCTGAAGGAAATAATTGTACTGTGGATAGGCTGCCCATCTGGCACTTTTGATTGCAGACTTATGTGAATGTTTACAGACATGGGCCAAGTTCTTCTCTCCCTTATACTCATAAACAAACTGGTTCTCTATGTGCTTTTTGGCTCTAAACTACAACTTGATGGTGCTTATCTTATCCTGTGAATATAAGTGGGAGTAGAATTTGGACCATGGATTTTTTTAGTATTTTTCCTTGGAAAACATACATGATTTTAAAGGCATAGAGCTAAATTAACTGTTACAATGCAGCATATACAAAGGTCTTGCTTTGTTAGTGAAATTGAGTTGTGCACTCTTCTAATAATGTTAGTACCTGTGGCAATGTGTAACACATCATTGAATATCATCTGTTTAAGATATGCTCTTGATCATAGTCTAGAGCCAATAGAGATGAATGATATTCAGTCATGTGGTTAAATTAAAATGTAGAGATACTATTCTGTAGAAATGTTCTGCACCTAGAGTTTTACTTTTTTAAAGATTGATTCTGCTGGGAGATGTTGCTAATGTATTTTCTTTCAAGATGTGAACAAACTTTTTTAGAACATTAATGGAAATTACTGTATTGGTTTTTAACATAATTTTTTAAAATAAAAAGTTTACAGTCATGGCAAAAAGGCTTTGCTGACTATTTGCATATTTGCCTAAAATATGAATGAATAAACTTGTTTTTACTAAGATACTTCTACTGCATGATCTTGCTTATGCTGTTTCTTTTTGATGCAGAATTCTGTCCAAAATTATAAAATTGACTTCCTAGGGAGTGATATTAGAAATATCCTATTTATTTTTTAGATGAAAAACTGAAATTCTTTGACATTTTAATAATCAGACTTACATTTATTACATTTATAATCATACTTACATGTATTAAATCTAAAAAAAAAAAATGCTGTGTTCTTACATTTTTTTATCTTGTGAAACCAGTTAAATACTCATGATTTTCCACTCTAAACAGCTCATAAAATTGGTATCTTTGATATTGATATCTTGATTTAAGAAATTTGTGGAAGAGGTCTCTACCATCTTTCACTTTACTCTGCTTGTCATTCTCTCCATAACTTGTTCTTTGTAGATTTTTAGGTAAGTTGGAGAAAATAAAGGTGTCTTATCAAGAGCAAATTGGCTTTTCTCCTCTAGTTGTGAATGCAAGTCAGTAAACGTTTTTGTAACCTTACTGAGGCTCTGAATCTGACATCTTATTTTAATCCTAGTTTCCCCATCAAAGTTTGAGCTAGTCACTCTGTAGCCAAAAGCAAGTAATACTGTTTTGTCACAAGTAAGCACTTTGTGCCTCTGTTTCTAAAAGTATCTGTTGAAGGGTGAGGGGTATGGGGTATGATGTCCCTGTCTGAGCCCTGAACAACTCAGATGCCGAAGAGACTCAAACCTTGTTTCTCCAAATGAAAACAGGTGAGAAGTAGTGAAATCCACTTCATTAAATGCTCTTCTGAACCAATGTAGTTACTGGGTGTTGTCCAGCCACTCTACCAGAGAAGAGTGTTTGATGCTCCCATCAGTGTTAGACATCAGTGAATGGGTTAAGAAGTGCTCAGTTGTCCTTATGTCTGGAATGGGCTCTCTGGTTCTTACTGAATCATACCGAGCTCTGTTTTGTTAATGGAATTCTCCAGTGGTTAGGATTAAAATTTAAATTTTAAAATACTTCTCCTGATGTAATATTGTTCTTTATTAATTTTTTTCCTCTTCAGGAATAAAGTCTATGTTCTGCATTGCAGCAAACTGCTGTGACCCAGCCTTGGAATTTCTGAAGGGAGTGATTTGTCCCAAGCTCTTTCATGCTTACTTGAGCACCATTTTCAGACAGCCAAGGAAGTGTCTGCTCCTGAGTCAAACCACCTTAAACTGAGCCTGTGCCCGGAAAGGGCTCTTGCTGTATTGCTTAATTCTGGACTAACTGATTTTTTTCAAGTTTCCTATTACTGCTCTATTTTGTGTGTATTGATGGACTGCAAAGATGCAGTATAGTGAAGTGTTCGTTGAAATAAAACCTCTTTTGCAACAACTAAGAACTTACAGGGATTGTTTTTGCAAACAAGTTTCAATGTTTCTTTCAAGTACTTTAATTGTAGCTGCATTGAATAGGAGAGAAACAGCGATTTTCTGTCCTTTTCCTCTGGTTTGCAAATGAGTGTTGGGAGTTTGCCTGGGCCTGAAAGGAAACGTATGAATGTTCTGACTTTCTTGTGAATTGTTTTCCTTTCTGTACTGATAGAGGAGCAATACCTTTGACTCTCTCTCATGTTTACTCTACTGGCTAAAGGGGGGCCTTCAGTCATCTCCAGATCTTCAGCTGTTGAAAGCTGATGGCATTTTCATGAGATGAAGCAGCATTATGGGGATGTTCCTACAAGGACAGTACTGTTAATCTGCTCTGTCCTTTCCTGTCTCCTTGATTTTGACCTGGGGAAAAGGAGTGCTGAGCCTGAAGCAAGTAGGCAGAATTCAGGGCCATGAAAACACTAAGATGGGAAATCTATAGGGATTGGCCAAAGCCCAGTGCATGGGCAGGAAAGTATTATGGACCTAAGAAGGTCAGCAAATGACAAATTTAACCTACTACTTTGCAAATCTCACATGGGAACTGCCTGACAATTCTTTTTTGCACTTTTGGGATTGGCACTGTTTACAAATGGCTTTGGATTAAGCCTCTACAACTGGATGATGAGGTAAGTTGGAGAAAATGGATGTTGTAGCAATATTGTAAAGGACTGGTGCCATTTATAAATGTAGGAGTTGGTGCAGCGGAATGCTGAAGAATGGTGTGCTTACAGGTAAGCTCCTGATTGATCACACCTGACCTGAGCCCTTGTGCTGCTTTTGGAATAGAAGGCTTTAGCTATATCACAAAAATGAAACTGAACTGCAAGCAGTCCAAACCACAGTTGTCCGATGTTGCTTCTAAGTCGGTAAGTTCTGCTGAAACAGCTTTGAACTCAGTCTTTGTGGCTGCGCCCTGTGTCACAAGAGTGCACCAGGCTGTTCAGCACCAGTGAACTTGCAGCTTGTAAACTGCTTTACCCCAGAGCACTCACGTGTTTAAATCTCTGAGTGTTCTGTAATACTCTGGGATATGAGTTATCCACATGCCCCAGTACAGCCCCAAGGAGAAAGCGTTAAAATTGCCCTGACTTTGATTTCAAAATTTTGAAAAGGGAATAAAAGTGCAGCTGAAGTTAAAATGAAAAGAACTAATATAGTGATGTTCCTGAACACAAATGAAAAGCACCATCTGCTTTACCTATATTTACAGTCACCTCAGGGAGTTGTCAATAAACAGGGAGCAATTATGTCTGTTAACTTTTAGTACGTGTTGCTCATTTATCTGATGGTATGAGCTGTTTAAATTGTGGCATTCAAATGGTTCAGAACTAAACTATTTTCAAGAACTTTGGTTTTGCTCTAAAATGAAAAAAGAAGTGTTGGGATAGTTTGCATATTATGTTTTTGCTTCTGAAATAATTAAACCACAATTCTCTTGCCACCATTCACACATGCTATGCTGATAGAAAGCATCTGTCCTGAAGAGGTGTGATCATACGGCTCAGTGTTTAGAAGTCAGATAAGGAAATTGCTACAAATGGTCTAAAATTAATATTGTCACGTGTTTAGGAGCATATTGCAATAAGCATGTCAATCCTGATTTTTCAAGCTGTGCTTATGACTTTCAGTGGGATTTAAAATGTCAGTTCAGGGATGTAGTTTCCTCTCTGTAAGACTGAAAAAGGATTCTCTGGGGAACAATCAGCTTTGAATGACCCATCTGGGGTCAGGATGATTGATTACTGACAGGGAGGAAGGCTTCAGTGAAGTGAAGCTGGAGCCAGATCTTCACAAACATTCTAGATAGCAGATACCCACAAAAAACAGCCTATAATTAATGCAGCTGTATGTCAAACTCAGAAATTCCATATTAAAAACCACCTCTCATATTTTATTCAAATAACAAGCAACAGCCTTGTCCTTTGAGAGGGCTGCCCTCTGCTGCTGCAGCCTTTAGAAATGACTTAGGCTGAAATGCTGTGCTTAGCTTGATTGTCAAAATATTTTGTGAAAAATACTCTTACTTGGGGGACAATTTTAAGGCTTGTGAGCTGAAATGCTTCTGCTGTGGTTTTGAGGTTGTCCAGCTCAACAGGGCTCAGCCTGAACTGATGGACAGTGTGAAGAAGGATGTGGTGAGCTATTCTGCACAGTCTGGAGACCTCACCTGGAGTTTTGTTTATTTATTATGCTGAACAGTAGCTGAGCCCCAAAACAGCAGAGGAACAGCACAGAATCTCTGCATTCTGGCTTTATAGCATCATAGACTGGGAAAGACCTCTTAAGATCGAGTCCAACCATTAACCCAGCACTGCCCAGTCCACCACTGAATCACATCATTAAGCGTCACATCTACATGTTCTTGAAATGCTACCAGGGAGGAGGGCTCTACCACTTCCCTGGGTAGCCTGTTCCAGTGTTTGGCAACTCTTTTGGTGATGTTTTTCCTCATATTTAATCTAAGCCTCCCCTGGCACAACTTGAGGCCATTTATTCTTATATTGTTGCTTGTTTCTTGATAGAAGAGACCAACCCTCCCTTTGCTACAACCTGCTTTCAGGCAGGTGTAGGGAGAGTTAAGATCTCCCCTGAGCCTCATTTTCTTCAGGTATACCTCAGCTGCTCCTCACAGGACTTACTTTATCTTCCTGTCTTGTTTGTGGTTTTTTTTTAATCTCTGGTGATGGATTCACAGAAATAATTTCCGGTTTGTATTTTATGGGGCCTAAGACCAGCTGGGCCAAGTGCACCCCAGGCAGAGGGCAGCCACAGAATACCATCCAGTTCCACCAGAGACACAGGGCTTGGTGTTTGTAAACATCCTCTCTTCACCAGGGTAACTAACTCCCAGAAGACTCTCATACAAGGGATTTCTCCTTCTCTCATCCTGCCTCCCTCTTCAGCATCTTGTACAAGCCCTGCAGTTTCAAGGTACACTGCTGCCTCATCTGTGAGGGGATCAGAGCTTCCCTCCAAGGGGATGGATCCCCAGAGAGAGAGACCCAAGAAAACGAACACAGAACATCTGATTGGTAAGCCCTAGTTTGTGTGTGCAAGTGGTTTTTTTTTTTCTCAATAATACTAAAAAGGAACAAAACTAACCAAACAGAAAAAGTACATTTGTTCTATATTTGATGTCCAATGTAGACTGAAGATGAAAACTCAGAATCTGCCACTGTGAGAAGCACAGCAAATTGCCTTATGCTGCCCTACCAGGATGCATCAGCACCTGCCTTCTGCCAACATGGCCCAGGGATGGAAAAGACAGATTCAGCTATTGATACTTGATGGAGCGATGGGCTGGGGAGAGGAAAATAGGATCTAGTTAGGGAAGAAAGAAAAATTTTTCATCCCCTCATAGAAAGCAGGAACATACATGATGGTTAAAGAGGCTGAGTCTACTCCATCTTTTTGTTGCTGTAGGAGACTTGGGAGATTTTTGCCCACACTGAGTTTTTCATTTGCTTTCCAAGTGTGAAACCCACATCATGAGTTTGTTTACCAAGTGTGTTTGTGATGTACCCTAATAAGTGTATCAAGAAAAAATTAAGCGAATCCTATTCCATCACCCTGGAGTTTTGCCACAACTGCTGAGTGATGAGCTCTCATATTTTGTGGTGCATTGCAGCTCCTGGTTGGCTCTGGACTAAAAAGTCAGGTGAGTTTTTAGTGGTTATGACTATTATAAATCCATACACAGGGATGGCAAACCCAGGTCAATCATACATGGGATTGTGGCTGTTTCTTCACTATTGTTTTCTTCTAGAGTCTTTAATTTGTTGTGTGGTTAAATGGTTTGAAACTTTGGGGTAATCAGAGAAGATCCATGGTGGTTTGGGGGAGCTACAAATTTCATTCAAAGGCATATTTTCATTTCATATTTTCTCCTTTTCTATTTGTAACCTACACTATTAGCTGGCATCAGGATCGCTAGAACAGTTCTTGTGGAGAAGGATTCAATTGTACTTTATTGAATTTTGGATGCATGCTTTTTGCCCACGGTGTTTAGGGGTGATATCTTGACCCCTAATTCTTTTCAGTTGCTTGAGTATCAATCTGCTGAGTGCTGGCTTTTTTTCCCATCTAATCCCCCGTCTGTGGATTGTGTCATTCCTACCAGACACCTTCATGGTGGGCTCAGTTGGATGATGGTAGATGATGCTATAACCCAAAATTTGCTTTTGAGGAGGTTCTCCGTAATCAAAATTGTCACTGGAGAAAAAGGTCTTCAGACATTTTCTGTAAGCTGGTCATTTATGTGAAAGTAAGAGAGAGAGTAAAAATATTGAGTTCTGCTGAATAAAATGTCCCTTTATGATTCATTTGCTCAGATTTCAGGTTAAGAATTATGAATGATGCCTATTCTGTAGCTTTCCTTGATCTCTTTCCACTAATTAAAAGACACTCGACTGTTGGTACTTTGTGTACCTGTTGTAGCCTGACACACCACTAGTGTAATATGAAGTACACGGTGTGGAGAGCAGATAGCAGTGAAAGGGTTAAAAATTTTCACATTAAATCCTGATAATCCTGTTTTTATACACATGGCCTTAAGGTGTGCACAGTAATTTGCTTAGGGAAGCTCTTCAAACCAATTTTACCACTGCTTGCAGAGTGCCTGATGATACCTCATAGAACAACCAAGGATTTAAAACTGCTGTTTTTGGGAAGGGTGAGGAGGAAAGCTGGGCTCCTGGTGCACCACTTCTGTGCCCAGCTCTTGGGGGGTCCTGAACCCGGGCACTTCTGAGTGCAAATGTGTTTGCATGTGAGAAGGTCAGTCTGCATCAGGGGCTCAGAAACAGAATGGGCAAAGCTGCGAGCAGTGAGGGGCTGGATGTAACACCCAGGTGTGCAGCCACCACTGCAGGAGCACAGCCCAGCCTTGCACAGGGACCCAGCCTTGCACAGAGGCTGCAGGAGGGCTGTGCTGTGTGTCCTTCCCCAGGGAATGTTCTGACAAACCTGTCAGTCTTGCTCTGCTGGTTCTGCCAGCTCGTGCCTTACAGATCAGGGAGACTCATGCTGCTTTTTTTCTGGCACAGTATAAATTGAATTGTTTCCTGTTTATCATTTCTGTCTTGATGTGAGTTTTATTTGGTGTCAGAAATTTCCAGTGCTGCCCAACACCTTTGAGATAACATACCTTACTATTGCCTTCCCTTCAGGCACTAAAATATTGAAATTATTTTTATATTTGTTTTATTTCATTTGAATGAAATCTTGGGATGAGATGAGCTGAATGCACCAAGACAACTGCTTAAAATGCATGGGCATGTGTTTTGACAAGCACCAATTTTGAAGTTTATGGTCCAGTGTATGGACTGGTCCATGAATATTCCTCAAAATGTCCATTATAGAAAGCAGGAGTTCCCCTCATTTACCTTGCTACCTGTTTCACACAAACTAAACTTTTTGCCCCACCCAACAGTTTCATACTCATGGTTACTCCATCCATTCATTTATTCCTCCTTCATAGCCCCCAGCTTTGGTATTATCTTTCATTTTCCTCTTTTTTCCTGTTGCAAAATATGTTTTCTGAACTTTTTTAAACTTTCTGTGCCGAAGGGCCATAAAGTTGAATGTTTGGTTAGGTCCTTTATGGCTTTGAGCAATGGGAGGGAGGAAGAGAAGTGAGTTTCTGTGGACTTTGTGGTCCCATATGATTGCACTGGACTAGATGTTACATCCCTGGCATAACTCCTCAATTTTGCATTCATTGCTCTTCCTCCTCATATTTTTATAGCTGACAGGCAAGAAGGAATTGGTGTCTGTGGCTGGATCCTGGTTTCCCTTTCATTCCTCCTGGTGCTTATTACTTTTCCTGTTTCCATCTGGGCATGTATCAAGGTAAGCTAACAGGATCTGAGGAACATGAAGAATGATCTAGGATCTTTGCCGTTACTTTTTTACTGATTTAGTTAGGATAAGGCAGCTCACATTCATGTTTTGAGAATCATAAGGGTTTGTAGCAAACATGTGCTCTGGAAATGAGATCCACAAAGGCTGAGAAATGTTCTGTATTGCCACAACTTCTTCACTTAATTTCTTCCAGTCTCAGCATTCATCATCAGTTAAACTTCCAGTTTATCAGAATGTCAGGCCTCCAGTAGTCATGATGCACTAAGTGAAGTAGTAGATTAATTGAGGTGAGAGTCCCTTTACCTACAACTCCTCTGAGTGTGCTGCTGATGTTGAGAGAGCTCTGGGGTGTCCTTTTTCAGATCCTCTGTTAATTCTTTCATATGTGATCTCTTTTGTAACTGTTTCCAAGGACAGGGGCTGACTTTTTCCAGCAAATCATGAGTCAAGTAGAAGATGTGAAGATGATTTGCAGCTTTGTTACTTCCTATATTTTTTGTTTTTTCTTCACATTTAATATGGGTGCCAAAGATTAAAAGACCAGGGTATGAGAACATAATTAATTGCAAAATTCTAAATTTAAAATGTTTTCCTAGGTTGTCAGAGAATATGAACGTGCTGTTGTATTCCGTCTGGGACGTATACTGTCTAAGAAAGCAAAGGGACCAGGTGAATACATGCAATTTTACTCTGTTAAAGTCCTCCGGGTTTGTTTATGTTATTACAACACACTCAGACAACACAGGGAGTTGCAGAGGTTCCATGAAATCTTTCTTCATTACATAGAGGGGAATGAGGAGGTACTGCAGTTCCTTAACCTGCAGACTATTTACTTTTCTGAAGAGAAGATGCAGCCACCCTCCTGTCATAGCACAGAAGTTTGAGTGCCTTGATAACAGGTCTGACTTTGCTGCTGGGTAATTTGGACAACAGAAGGATGAGTTCATGCTGCAGACACTGTCAGGGGACTGCAGGGAGGTTTAAAGGCAGTGTTCAGATCTGTCACGGTCTTCTTTGAGTGACTGTGGCCTCTCTCCCTGCACCTCTCTGCCAGCACAGCTTGTTGCTGCCTGCTTCTTAGCTGTCCTCTGCTCTGGAAATGGTAAATGTGTCCAGGCAGGGACACTCAGCAGCTACACTGAGTTTGCTGCAGTCCCCTAGGACCAGCTTACAAACCAAACCCAGCTACATGAGGGGTTTACATTGGTGCAGTTACCACCTCTGGGTGATGAAATGGGCAACCTGGAAGTTGAAATAATAGGAGAAAGTAATTTTCAGGTACTGTCCTTCCTCTTGAATAGTAGTCACATGGTCCAAAGAGCAGCAAGGCCAGTGCCAGGGCTCTTCTGCATGGCTCTGAGCACCAAAGCATTGCGCTAAGATTACAATAGAAGTTTAGAAGTTTTGTCCAGTCTCCCTCTACAGTGAAGGATTTCACTGCTTCACAGGATTTGTCACATCTTGGGACGATGTTCATTATGTGCTGCAGGAATCTGGACCTGGATGATGTCTTTCCTGAGGACACATACTGAACCATACATGGCTTGTAATTTAAAAAGGGAAAATTAAAGGCATGGGAGAAATTTCTGCCAAAAGTCTGATGGCAGACTTCAGACAAGAGCTTCAAGCTGCCCGTTTCCAGACCAGAGTCCTAGGTCATTAAGCTCTAATGAGTTCACATTATTTGCTGATAATTGCACTTCCCTCTGTTATTTGAAAATGTAAAACGCCACTGTTGCCATGTCTTGTAAGCAGAAAGGACAGCTGCAGTGATAAGGCAGGGTGTTATTTCCCATCCTGTATTTTCTGTGTTTATTTTCTCTAGGATACCTGGACTTCTGTTTCAGAGGTGTATTATATAGTAATTTTTATTTTTCAGGGCTGATCCTTGTCCTTCCATGTACAGACACATTTATCAAGGTTGATCTTAGGACGATTACCTGTAGGATTCCTCCACAAGAGGTAATTTCTCTAGCAACCATCTAAGACAGGGACAAAAGATGCAGCAGATTCATGGCACAATTAAAAACAATGCACATTTTGTAATTTTACCATGCTGAGCTACCATATGGAATTTAGCTTCTCTGCTGTATCTTCTGGATTTCAAGCTGCTTACAGAACAACTTCTCGCCCAAAGAAGTTATGGGCACCCCGTCCCTGGAAGTGTCAAAGCCAGGTTGGAGGGGGCTCTGAGCAACCTGGTCTAGGGGAAGGTGTGCCTGCCTGTAGGAGGGGGGTTGGAACTTTAAGGTGCCTTCCAACCCAAACCATTCTGTGATTCTCCTAATGAAAATCTGCAGATGCATCATTGCAGCTCAAGGTGGTGTTCAGAACTGTGATTTCAAAAATAAGGGAAGGGAGTTAAAAGTGTAAAGGAGAGACAGGGAGGACAAGAGAGGAGCAGGCTATGAAATTCCCAGTTGTAAATTAATGTCCTCATAAAATTGGATCTGACAAGTAGCTCACCATTCAAAAGAGCCTTCTATATGTGTCTGAAAAGGCAAATTACCCATGGGTAACAAATTCCATTAAATTAACAGGAATTAGCAGACAAGCTTCCACAAAACTCAGGTCCAAGAAGGAATGGATGGGGGAAGCAAGATACATCCAAGCAGGGTATATCTTCAGGCATTTTATTGGCTAATTTTGGTTGAAAATTTTAATCTGAAGAATCAGTTGTTGAACAATCATGTTCTGATTAAATTTTCATTATGTGTGGCATCAGCCCCATCGCAGAACAATTCTTCTGCTAATGGAGTTGGCACTGCTGTCCCCTTCTTTAAACAAAGAGGGGGAAGAGGCAGCTCCAAGACCCTTTGGGCCCCCAGATTTTCCTGCTGTGTTCCCCAGGAGACTTTTTTTGGCTAGTATCTTTCTGTAAACAGAAAGAGCCTTTTCTCAGAGTACAGGGTGCAGGGGTGTGTGGTGTGAAATAAAAAATGGCTCCCCCAAAATGAGAAGCTGGAAGGAAAATGGTTGCAGAACTTGTGTTGTATAAGGCTTAGCAGATTTTGGCCAGGCTTCTGCAGCAATTGGCAGGGTTTTTGTGAAGCATTCACTTGCAGGCAAGAGATGCTGAGGAGGGAAGTAATAGTGGAGCATCATCAGTTTTCTACTGAGCCCAGCTGCCTTCTGAGGCACAGAGTGCTTGTCTGGCAAAAGATGACAGCTCTTCTATGAATACTTAAATGTTTCTTTCAGTTTCTTCTCACAATTTCTTGCATGTTTTGTTTTAATTTGTTAGTGTTTCTTACAAATACATTGTTTTAGGGAAGTAGTACATATCTTCCAAGCTGCATGAAATGTATAAACTCATTAGTGAACTTTTCTACAAGAAGGGAAGAAGATAGCCATCATTTATTGTTGCAAAATAAATTAATTCAAAGTATGAGATTCAATTACTATTGAAACAGTTATTTAGAGGGTATGTAAAGCATTTTCCCCCAGTTTAAACTTTGATGATGCTGGACAGCTCTCTCAAAGTAATCTCCTGGGGGAATGGCAAAGAGATCAAAATAAATTATTAGTTTCTTTGAATTATCAGTGCCTTTTACTGACTAAGGGTTAAAAAAAATTCCCCTTTCTAGGCAAAGGATGTGTTGTTGTGTGTTTCTGTGACTGTGTGCATTTCTCGAATGCAGATTCTCACGAGAGATGCAGTTACTGCCCAGGTGGATGGGGTGGTGCGCTACAGGATCCACAGCGCTGTCAGTGCAGTTGCCAACGTCACTGATGTCCACTCTGCGACCTTGCTTCTGGCACAGACAACTCTCAGAAACGTTCTGGGCACACAGAGCTTGGCTCAGCTGCTGGCAGGTCGTGAGGAGATTGCACACAGTATCCAGGTAAATCTGGCACTCAAAATTCACAAGCACAGAGATGTCTTCTGGGGAGTAGCAAATTAGAAATAATCTTTCTTTTTTTCAACAAAATCTTCCTTTATGGTTTCTTTTCAATTATGCATCTCATTGCTTAGAGTCAGAAAGAGCTATTCTAAAGGTATTTCCCCAGGCTCTTGTAGCAGAGTTATCTCTATCAAAAAGCAATTAAAATTATGAAATGACTTAAAAAAACCAGATTAGCCTTTGCACAGAGGCAGCTGCAAACATGGAGAAAGAGATCTGGGAAGCTCTGTCTTGAGCAGACCCTTGATTGAGGCAAGACTTACATCTCCTGTCATTACAGTTAAGAGTACAAAATGGAGTTGTTGTATGCTTTAAAATGCCATCTGTTTTCTTTTTTGATTTGGCAGCCAAGGAGAGAGCAGAAGAAAAATCCAACACCTGATTTACTAATTTCAGTCAGAGACAAGACATAGTCAGACCAAAGAGAGACTGTACCCTCTGCAGCCAGGAGAGTGGTCATGGCAGAGACAGGGTTGTGATGGTGGTGTGGATTGCAGGAATGTCCAGGAGCTGGAGCACAGATGAGTCTGCCAGTGCTGCAGGGCTGTCCTGTGTCTCACCCACAGTGTTCTTCTACCTTGCTGTGCTGTTTAAGGAAGTGGCTGTAGTATTTATTTTTAAAAGAGAATTTTACTAAGTGCCCACCTGAGGAAAGGATGGGGCTCATAATTTAGGAAGCAGGAGAGAAGCCACACAGGACACACTGGTGTTGACCAGCAAGTGTTTGATGAGGCTGTGGTACCCACTGTGCACACACCCTGCTGGGTGCTGGTGCCCCTGGAGCATCCTTCTTTCTGCTGTGCAGGTTTGCCCTGTCCTTCTGTCCAAGCAGGGTACACCACGTGGCTTTCTCTCTACCAGCACTGTGCTCTTCCTGACATGTTGTTTGTCCCCAAGGCTACCCTCGACAGTGCCACGGAGCAGTGGGGAGTCACAGTGGCCCGTGTGGAGATCAAAGACATCCGGATCCCCATGGCCATGCAGAGGGCAATGGCAGCTGAAGCAGAGGCTGCTCGAGAGACAAAAGCTAAGGTGAGACCCATGACAGTGTCTACCTCCAGGGTTTCATTCCTTGCCACAGAACCACAGAACTACTTAGAATGGACAAGACCTCAGATCACCAAGTCCAACCCTTAAACTCCACACTATCAAGTCCACCACTAAAACATGTCCCTAAGTAGCACATCTCATACCCTTTAAATGACCACCAGGGTTAGTGACTCCATCACTTCCCTGGGTATCCCCTTCAAATGCTTGACAACCTAATTTTTTACCTAATATCCAATGTGAACCTCCCCTGGGCCAACTTAATGCCCATTTCCTCGTGTCCTTGGTTTCAGGAATCCAAGAAAGCTAGTTTGTTTCTTCTCATTATAAAGCTAGATTTTCACCACTATGGGCAGTGTTTCCATGGCATTTCCATTTCTGTTCCTTTGCAGGTTGTGGCAGCTGAAGGAGAAAGGAATGCTTCCAAAGCTCTCCAGAAGGCCTCCATGGTGCTGAGCGAGTCTCCAGCAGTTCTGCCACTGCGTTACCTGCAAACTTTAACAGCTGTGGCAGCACAGAATAATTCCACCATTGTCTTCCCCCTCCCGATAAATGTGTTTGGGAGTTTGGGGAAGAAAAGTACAGGGGGATAGAGACTGTTCTATGCTAGCTCCTAGGCCAGAGATATTTAAAGGTTTTCCTAGGAAGCAAGGGGGTCCCAACTGGCAGAGTTAATATAGAAACATGTTTGGGTCCTCTGTCCCCAAAATAAGAGTAAAATAAGTTTAATAATCACAAATAGCTCCAACATTGAGACTGCATTTGCAAAGTTCAGACACTAAGCAGTTCCAGCCTATGCTCACCCGCAAGTAAAATGGAAGAAAATATGTAAAATATATGTTAGACCTAATATAAAGTTTTAATGATGCTTTCACCACACTTTACAGAGTCTTGAGTGTTGCAATTACTTGGTGATTTGTCTGCTAGGCAAGAATCTCTGAAATCTCCACACAGCAGAAGGTATTTAACTCTAGCCCCGTGGAGTGGAAAGGAAGGATTTGGCTCTTAACCTCAGAGGTTATTCTTTCATAAATATTGGCAGAATTACCGGATAATGGGTATGTCAGTGGAACAGCCTATTCTTTATCTTGCATTAATAGAAATTAGTGCTTGCTTTACTGATCTCAGTTGCATTTTGCCCTATCATTGACATTAATATAAGCTGTGTAATAAAGAGAATGCATGACCAGGCATTACAATCACATTTCATAAATTTGAAAGCTGGAGCAAACCTTGAGGTCTTTTGTCAATTTAGGTGTCTGTCTTTCACCTTCAGTAGGTTTCTTATCTTCCTTCACATATATATATATCATGAAGCAGTCACGCAGGTTTTCCTGAAATGACCTTTCCCTACTCTCCATCTACACAATGCTTGGCAGCTGAGAGGAAGATGTTGTTGATATCCAGGTTCAGCTGATGCTAAATTCAAGTTTGCAGCATTCAGAGATAGCTGTTCAGTTCACAGTTCAGGCACAAAGCAATGAACTGTCTGTCTTCTGTGAATCTGAAATTTCTTGTGATGGAGCTGTTTTGGTAGGTGCTGCTGCAGTATTGTGTCTTGGCCACATGAGCATCACTCTTGCCCTTTCTATCAGCAGGGTCATTTGACGCCAAATTAACCACCTCAGCATGGACCTACTAATTATCATACCATGGACACAGGCCCTTCTAATTTTTACTGCAGTGTAGCAGAAGCAGTCCAGGTGGCAAATGTTTGTGCTCGGTAGCTGCTGGCACAATAGTGATACAAGGATCTGAGAATGGTGACCTACCCAGTTCTTCTCTGCTTCAGGCATGACTGCCAAATGGCATTTGGTCAGCAAGCTAAAGAAGTAAAACCTGCAGTTGAAAGTCATCTGCTTATCAGTGTTACCAAAACATTTTCCACAGATTTTTTCCTATCCTAAGAAAAGAGCAGTTTTGAGTTAAAGTCTAGAAAAGGAAAATCTTGAAAGACATATGGCTACAGAGTGCAGTTAAAAGCAATTCTGTCCTCTCAGTGAGCTACCAGCCTAACAAGCCTGTGGAAAACTCCTGAGTCCAGCACAGGACATGCTCAGTGTGCAACTTCTAGTTCCAGCTTTAAAAGTGTATGGAATCCAGCCCTGGGGTCAGCAGGACTCACAATTAAAACCAGAAACCAGCTGATGTGTTGAAGCATGAGTGTTGGTATCTCTTCTCTTTCAGCAGCAGTGTAATGTAGGTAAGCCCATGAGTGCCCAGTTTTCTTTTTGACCCATGAAAATGTCTTGGTATTTTTAAAAATAAGTCTTTTCTTGCCCAGGACTGCAGGAATTAATCAGGCAATGCACAATATGTTTTTCTTTTGACTTTCTGCAGGATAATTGCACTGTTGTATAATAGCTCAATGAGACAGAAACTCCTGCTCTCTCTTCCCCAGTTGTGAGGTACAATAAACACAATAACTAGTAGAACTGCATTTTCCTTGTATTACCCGCAACACATCCACAAGAGGATACCCCAATCAGCGAAACAGCAATACAAGCACCCCTGCAATATTTCAGGCGCCACTGGGATGCACAGGGTTTGCAGGAAGAATTCTAGCAGAAGGCAAGATGCAGACCCACAGAGAGATGTGGGGGTCAGAGCCATCGTTCAGACATGGCACAGGCTGTTGGAGGTGCTCAGGAAGTCCTGCAGGTGAGCACAGCTCTGCCGGTGCAGAGTGCTGCGACATTCACTGTTCTCTGGAATTTTCTCCACCCAGGCTTGTGCATCAAGTAAGTATTGCATCCTGAGTGAAGATGGGACAGGTAAAGAAGGTTAGTCATTATTCCTGACATGGAGCAATGGGAAAGTGTAATCTCTGAGCTGCTGCATCCCTGCACAGAGGCATCTCTGAAATCAAGTTATGCTAGCCAAGAAACTTGCCTGAAACTTGCTTTCACCAGCAGGTTAACTGAGCTGTGAGCAAAGTCTGAGAAGTGTCAGTGGGTGGGACAGGCCTGGCTGTACTCATGTTTTGTGTATGTCAGGTAAACTCAAGGTAAGATTCTTGTTAGAGTTTCCAGAATGACACAAAAGGCCCACGTGCACATCTGTGGGACAGTGAGGAGAAGTTTATCTCCAACAGAGTATTCCAAAATGTTTCCTAATTTTCTGTGATGAGAAGTTGTGTAACTTCCAGTATTTCATGCCTGAACTGGAGCAGACTTTGGCGATTAAACTTTTGCTGGACACCCCAGTCTTCATCAGGCTTCTTTTGAAGCAGCAGACTTAGGCACTCACTTTGCTGTCATATAGAGACAGGAATGGGAGCTACTCTTAGCCACAGTCCCATACATTTCTTCTGCAAACAGAGGAGGAACTGTTTAAGGCATCTGCAATAGATGGACTGGGTAGCTTTTCCTATTCTCCTTTTTTAGCTGTGAGTTTTTAACCCAGGGGAACCAGGGCAAGATTTGATTCTGAGAAATCTGGGAACCAGAAGTCTGGGAACCTCAGATCCATGAGCCAATAGATTTGGGTGGCTCAGCTCTTCCCCATAGCTTCCCTTTTGCCTGTGGGGTGGAACACTTTGCATTTTAGTAAATCCAGCAGAATCACTCTCTGAGAAATTTGGTGCTGCCTTTACTTTCTGGAGGTATTCTAAAAGATTATCCTCTGGAGGGGTAGTGGTCCATGATAGCAGCTGCTGCTGCCCAGACCCCATTTTGCACTTACTTGTTGTTGCAATCAACTGTTTGGCCATCTCTCCCCATGAAGAGGTAGCGTTTGCCAGGGACAATGTTCAGCTTGCACGAGGAGCGCGATAGGAACTGTCGGTGCTCGCGCACTTGGATGCTTTCATCTGCAGCTGTGGGGCAAAAAGAGAAAACCCCATGAGCTTCTCTAGCAAAGAGAAGGAATGTAGCCCACAGGACACAACCCCCTGTGATCATTTGCCCCACTGCTAGGTCGAGGTAATGTTTCACTTTGGAATTGGGGCTTGACATGTGAATAAATGGCCATGCTATGGTAGAATATATTTCCCTTAGCGTGACCTGACAAAAAGTAAGCTGCTTTTGCCTTAGCTGGTTGTATTGGCCTTTTCAGTAATTACTGAAGGAGAGGTTTTCCTATAGACCTTAGGACCTTTCAGACCTTATGGAGTTTGCTTAAATCTCAGAGACTGAAGGAAAAGCCAAGGAAAATAGAAAACATGTTGTCTTCCATTACAGAATGTTCAGGTTCAGGGTGGTCCTAAAGCTAACAAACTAAATTCAAACATGTTGAGGCTCAACAATGTAGCCGACAGTATTAAAATCTCACTCTCCTTAGTGCACCTGACCTGAACTTTACTGATGCAGCCTTTATGCTATTCACTCTGAATCTGATCCACAGGACAATCTCCTGGTGATTTCCATGTTTAAGTAACTTAGAAGATTCTGGTCTGGATTCTGGCCCAGAATTTTATTCTTTCAGATTTGAACTGCCCACTACAGAAGTGGGCATGCAAGGCAGAGGAGGTGGCTGGTCAGATACTGCAATGACATGAGAGATGAAAAGATGCTTTTTCATCAAACCAACCTCAGCTCATGAGGACACCATGTTGCTTTACTAGAACAACAGTTTTCAAAGTCCATTTGAAAAAAAAAAAAAGCAAATAACAGCCATATTCTAATTTCTTGCTCTCTTTCTCGCTATAATTTGAAATTTCCTGTACAAATTCAATATTAAACCAGTTTAAATCACAGGTAAATTACACACAGTCTTTTTATCAGTTAGCAGAACCTTGTGCATCATCTGCTCTAATATAGAATATTACATTACAAGTATGGAAAGACTAGTCATTAAAATCTTAAAACAGAATAAAAAACTGAGGTAGAATATTCTAACATTAATTAGATTTCAGAGAATTTGACTGCTAATCTGTGAAACCAGCTTTAAGAACCTTATCTACCACCTAGTCAAAACTTACATCAACTTAATATATGTTACTTTTACATCTGCATTTTTAGAGAGAATATAAATCCAGTAGGTTTTCTCATAAAACCTTTTGCTGTTCCTATGCTACATGGTGTCCTGAATTTCCATTTTGTTCATGGAATGCAGAGATGCATCAGAACTATTTGAGAAAATGATGATGTTATGCCTCATTTGGCTTAAATTACTAAGGTGTTTCTCGGTTCACATGCTTCACAAATAGCCCAATATAATTCAGACAGTGGGATCATAAACATTTGAGTCATTACGTCAAGTGGTTATTATGTAATTTTCAATTTTAAATCTCCAATTAAAAAAGAAAAAAAGTTGAAATTTAATGTTTCAAAGCATCCAAGCAGAATTTAAAGAAAACAAGTTACTTCAAGTTTTAGAATGTGTAATGGGAAATAAAGTTTTAAAAAGTGGGGAGGGGGAAGAAGAAGCAAAAACAAGATCCTGTGTTACTTTTTATGGACTATACTATTCCCCTAAAGGACTTCTGGAGGACTCATAGGATAGCATAAATCTTTGCCATGCAGAATATATACACTAATTTTATCAATAACCAAATTAATCTGAGAAGCATAGACCTGCAAAATTCTCTTTTGCTGACTCGCAAACTCAAATAAGTGTTTCCATCTGTCTTCTGAACCAACTCTTTACTCCAAAGATTGTTAAGGAAATAATGACAGGGTCCAGAGAATGAGATTTTACCCTACTAATTCTCATCTAAGCTTGGTGATGCCAACAGAGGCCAACCTTTTTCTTCATCATCATATGGCTTCATGCCTCCTCCCAGCCTTTCTCAAGCCTGTTGAAAGCTTTCTGGTGCTCAGAAGCTGCTTCTGACAGCACAAACAACCAAACAAATTAACAAAAAAATAAATCAAGTATGTGGGAATAGAAGATATCTTCTCCCTTCAGCTTCACAGCATCCCATTCAAAGGATGCTTCTCTCAGTTACCAAAACCAAAATTTTTCCAGTGCTTTCCTGCAAATTGTGATTAGAAATGCATTTGGACTCAGAGCCCTAAAGCTTTTAAATCCTGTCGGTATTCTCAAGAGATTAATAAAACTTTCCCTCAGGATACCATAATCTCCTATAGTCAGTATTTTGACCATTAAGTACATTATCATTTCCCTCCATATGGAAGCCCTGGGTGTGTCAGATGCTCTCTCTGGACTCAGGAAGCATGGGCCTTCTTTTCCTGCAGGAACTGAACATTGGGCACAGATCACAAGTTGTGTGCTATAAAGTACTGAGTGACATTGCCAGGCAAAGATTGCTGGAGTGAGTTAATTATTCTGTTCCAGAAAGGGGAAATTTCAAAACCTTTGAGGTTCCTTTTTTAAGGCAATCTCTGGCTGCCAAACTCAGAACCGGGATACCACATGACACCATGGCAGCTGACATGTCATCTGACAGCTTCCCCAGAAATTACTCTGAAGAGTATCAGTGCTCTCTGATACTGCTGACTAAGTTCACGTGGGACAGCAGGCCTGCAAAAGGACATTGTCTAGGAACTGTGCAAACCTCTGTACTAACAACAAAGAAACCTCTCTATTTCTTTAGCACAGTTATTAAATTGAAATACCAGAATTTTTCCTGTCTTCATTGACCTCAGGCAATTCACTGTGGACAACTCTTAGCCTGTTCCACAAGGGTTGCAATTGCTTAATAATTAGTTGTGTAATAAGCACTTCAAATCTTCATTTAGTATCAGGACAGTGGATATGTCCACACAAAAAAAAAAAAAAAAAAAAAGGATCTGTCAACAGTCTAGAAAATGAAATAATTTATGCAGAAGACATAATATGCACACTATGCATGCTTTTTTTAGGGGTTTATCTTAGACTAGCTCCAGTTTGTAACTATGGACTCAATGAGTCTGGAATGTGTCTTCTGGTTTATTTTCATCTGCAATGAAAGCTTGTTTGCTCTGGGATTGCACAATGTGAACCAAAAAAACTGCCCCAGGGCTGAATTGAACAGTGAGGCACCTGCACCAAACAAGCCTTGAAACAAATAAGCCTGCTTCAGTAATATATCTGACCCTTCTTTTCCATGGCAGAAAATGGCATCTGCATGGCTCATGCTGGCTAACATTTAGTCCACTCAGTTTTCCTACAGGTGAATGAAAGGACTCAAACGTTTTGATACTTACACGCTTTAAGGATTTTGTGGATTTTGGCCTCATAGTAATCAAATACATTCTTCTTTGTACTGTTGAGGATCTCCACCTCATATGCTGCAACAGACAACAACTCTGTGATGGCAGATGGCAAGTTGAAATTGCATCCAAAGACTGAATAATAGTTGTGCTTTTATCAAGTGTCTGAACAGAGGCCAGTGTACCATCTACTCACAAACCATGGAATTATAAATCAAGAGACCGCAGATTTGTATTCCTTTCTTTGTATTTTTTCAAGGAAGCTCCTCTGTGGTTAGGTTTTCACTCTTTTTCCTGTCCTTCTGTTAGCATCTAACTTACCAATGGTGCCCAACAAGTTTTCCTTCAGTAGTTTATCCAACTTTGTATCCAAAGAAGAGGCCAGAAAGGCAAGTTAACAAAGGGAAAAATATTAATCTAGCTCTGCACAAGGAACTATTGAACTATGGCATGCCATGGAAACCCTATTCTTTGTTTACATCCTGTAATAAGAGGGATTGTGGTACTGCACCATGGGTTTTTTCTAAACCATGTACCATAACGTCCACTCCTCCTTCCCCCAGCATCCTGCTGCATTTTTCCAAGACCTTTACTTCCCACATCACTGCCCTGATGACTACAACTGCACATGCCTACATTTATTTCTCCTCGGCCTCTCAGCCACATACAGAAACCCTACTCAATTCAGGAGAAGTCTGGGCACATGAAACTACAAGTTTATACTTATTAAAATGAATGATACTGAAATCAACAGTTTCCTTACCATAATCTGCAGTAGGTTGGTAGCAGACAAAACTAACACGCGTGGCTTGTGTTAACGCTTTACTGAAAGTTGATTTTTGTTTTGGGCAGGGACCTGGAGGGAAGAAAATAAGTGATACACCCCTATAGGCATGGATATGTAGACAAATGCAGTTTACACACTCATATTCACACAACAGAATAACAGAGAATAAAATGGCAGAACAATGTTCTTAATGTGTAATAGAGGGTTTTTACATACACATGCACATATTGCATCTAGCTATCAAAAGATCCTGGATAGCTTAGGAAAAAAAAATTGATTTGATACTGAACAGCCTGGAGAATGAATGTGTCCTGCCTTACACATCAGGATAATTCTAATGGTCCTTTCTAGGCTTCACAATTGCCATGTAAATTGTTCCTAGAAGTAACTCTCTTCTTTTAGAGCAGCTTATGTGGTCATTCCTTACCTTCTGCACACTGGCAGACATCGGCGTGGCACAGCTTTGAAAGCATGGCACTGTGCTTGGGAGCGCTGTAGAACACGCTGCACCTCCTGTCTGTGCACAAGGAAAAAAACAAAGCAAAGCTTACGTGGGAGAGCTCAGCTGGAAAAGCCTGTACAGCACAGTGCAAACTGCAGCCCAGATTTTCCCTGATCCAGAGAGAGCAGAGCACTGAGGGATCAGATGCACATCAGAAGTTCCCAAAGACCTACAGCTTAGGCACCCAGAGCACAGCCTTGCCTTTCAGCTGGGCAACAGTTTGAGGTTGCTTTTGTTCAGTTGGATGATTTTTGTTTGGGCATTTTGTTGTTGGGATTTTTTATTTGTTTTATGTGGTTTTTCAAGTTATACTCTTCCCTCCCTGCATCCCCCCATCTCTTTTTTGTTTTTTGTTCCTTCTGGAAACCATGCATCTTAAAAGCCTCTTTAGACCATAGAACAACAGTGAGCACTGCACAGTTTCAGAAGAAGAAGACAGGATCAACCAACAGTTAGTGGCTTAAACCCAGTGTAAACTGCCTTGGCATTAAGGCAAAGCAGAGATTTGACCTAATTTTCAAATATTGTTTGCATAGCTTAGGCAAATGGGGATGATTTACATTTAACCTTTCTTTGAATGAGGAACAAGACTGCTTTCTCTGGCAAGCACGCTACAAACGTCAAACCTCTAAGATTGCATAAAGATACAGCCTGACAATACAAAATGTGAGTGAAATATGCTTAAAAGCAACATGAGAAACAGGAACTCAAGAATCTAATTTTAAAAATCCCTTAGTGTAAAAGTTTATCTTTTCAGTCCATTTGCAATACTGGAGCATTCCTGACAAGATCTCTGTTTAGATGAAGTAACTGGAAGACGGTTATGCAAAGCTGGTTATCTTATCACTCAACAAAATCACGTGGTTTCACACATAAAAATCAACTTTCTATACACTGGAGGGGTTTTTTGGGAGCCTTTCTTTCAAGCAGTTACATATCATTTTTCTGTGCCCTTACCAGGGTTGTAAAAATCATAAAGGACGGCATTTGCTGGCTGAACCAAGCCCATGGGATTGATTTGCTTTGCCCCAAATGATATACAATCTGGGTCGGGTCCACTTGGGAGCTGGAGGAAAAAGGAAGAACAGTTTTGATGAGAAAACTAACTCTCTCTCCTCAGTCAGTTCCTCAGTGTTAGTGCCTGTACTAGCTGTTGAACACTTGTTCTGATGGCATAGCTGAGTTAATACTGACATCTGCTTTGTCTGTAGAGGTGAAGCAATTCAAGTGGGTGTAGGGTGAAGTCATTATCCAAAATATTGGGAACTATACACAGAGAGTAGAGGTCCCGAAGTTTACATTTGTTTTTTCACATTTGTCACTATATGGATCTTGGTCTTGACATGCAAGATACCCGTGTGGAATTTACAGGACCACCACTTTTGTTATCATGTATGAAAAGCATCCCTTCTGGCTAGAGAGGGAGAGAATTCCTCTTTTTTCTTGGGCCAAAGGCCAAATCTTGAATATGAAATACATGTCCTTAGACATAGGAAGGTGGAAGATGAAGGTGTGTGTTTCTCTTCTTCCCCTCCTCTGTGCTTCCCACTGAGCTGTTCAATAACAATAAATGACAAAAATTACAGAAAGGTAATGGAGAGTGAAAAATACAATAATTAGATTTTTAAAAACTCTATATGCTATCTGAAGTGGGATTTGCTTAAGTGGTTTGCTTACCTCACCAAAGTAGAGCAAAACCCTCCCTTCCTTGTACTCAAAGTGCTGAATGTACCTGTCTGAAGCTGTCACCAGCTGCAGGAAAACAAAGAAACAAACAAATCAGAACAAACCCCTGGCAGAAGAAGGAATTCCTTTGCTGCCAACTTCCTAGTTTGCTTTGTTCAGCCCTTTCTCCCTAGAGAAGACAGTCCCTGAGAGTATGACTCTGAGCAAATCTCCCTCAAACCAAGTAGGCTCCAGAACCTCAAACTCTGTAGCCACATTTTGAGAGCACTGTGCCCCATGTCCTTGTCACTGTGCCCTGCCACCAACCACCACTGAAAGACTGCTTGCCTTCTGCTCTGCAAGCACAAGACGCACTGTCCTGGCGTGTCCCAGGACAGCAGTATCTGGTCAAGGGAGGCACATTACTGCCCTGCTGAGCCTCACCCGAATTTCTTTCACAAGGGACTAAGAAATGTGAACTCTATTCACCACAAGATTTGCATTTATTGTATATATTCAGCAAATTTTTTATTAGAATGAGAATAGTGAAAATCTAGCTAGCTAGCTATCCAAAATCTTGTTTTCCCTTGTTCTTCTATAGATTTTTGGAAATATTTTTAAAGAAAAATTGTCTAAAAGGCTCTTTAAAAGGCTGCATGAAAAAGTGTTTCTAACCTGCTCGAGTTCCTTTGTGTCAGGCTCCAACCCACTCAGCAGAGTTAGATCAACCATGGACATCTTTGGTACTTTGGGACCTGTGGACCTTTAGAAGGGAGATGGTCAGTAGTGAACACCAGCACTGAGCAGCCAGGTTGCTTTGAAGAATCTGGCTTTCCAGGCTTGCTAAAGCTGAAGCAAAACATTCCATGCCATTTAACTTTCCTAAGTGGATTTTAATTTGAAAATTAACTGCCTCAATTCATTAAGAGTCACGAGGTAAAAGGAGTCTTCTATACTAGTGAAATGGTCATCCAAAATCCAAGTGCCTTGCCTGAGCTTTTCATATGGGCTTTCCTTGGTGCTGATAGGAAGAAAAAAATCACCTGTAAATGACAGTTCATCCCACCTTAAAAGCATTGTTGAAGCCAGGGAGACAGCACTGACAAAGTATCTGTTCTCTATTACTTACAAAGTGGAGATAGGAAATTAATTTATCCAAATTTTTCATGGACTAAGTCAAATTTACATCACCTTTGTTGTCCGAAGCAAAAATCCTCATTGCTGTAATTATCCACTAAATATATTTACTGGATTTCCAATCTTTCAGCTTTCACCATCTCAAAAATGAGGCAGTTGTGTCATTGCTGGAAAATGAAGTTGTTCTGAACTCACACAGGATTCTGTGACATGAGATATTTTACATACACTTGGTGGTAATTCAGAAATTTTTATTTTGGCACTCTCCCATAAAGGATGCACCACAGTGTAGGGAAGAAGAATGGTGATGTATTTCATGTCTTCACTTTTTCTCCCATGTCTTAACCAGAAGAAATTCCACATTACTATCTAAGCCTCAGCCTAACACTCAGCAGAACAGGGATGCAGAACAGTGGATCTGGCTGCTGATAAATGTTACATAGCAATTAATGAGGAAGATGATGCTTTGGCCAGTACACAATTCACTGAATATGTGTTTAATGAGGGAGACTCAAAATTGGGAATTAGGGTAACTTCAGTCCTCCCCTGCCATTCTTCATGCCACTGTTTAGAAGAGGTGATAAAACCACTGTCTACAAGGTTTTGACAAAAGGCGGTGGAAAACCAAAATTCTACTGGGGAGCAAAACCTGCTTCTTCCACCCTGCTCCTCTCTAGAAGGGGAACCCAGGATAGCAACAAATTTGTGCTTCTGAGACCAATGCCAAACTGTAAACGGGAGCAAAGATAGGTGTTTCGGTGTTATGCTGCATAGAAAGGTTTCTTTTTTCCTACCTCTGTCCTTGCCAGCTTCTGTCACCACAGAATATCCCATCTGTTCTCCTCTCTTAGACAGTACTCATCCTTTCTTTTTTTATGAGGCTGGAGTGTGACCACAAAGGAAGCAACAGCATCTCTCCAGAAAGCGATGAAACTCTGTATATGTGCTACTACTGCAATCCAGCTGTATTTACCTTTTTAAATAAATTGTTTCTTTCAAATTATTAGCCTGCCAAGTGCTTCAGAGTCTCCCCAGAGTTTGATGGGGAAGAATCTGCAGTGGACATTTGAAGTCTATGTAAGTCATGTAAATAAATCTCATATATTGTTTGGAAATCTTTTCTCCTGCCAGTGAGAGAGGACACACACCTAAAATATATGCAGACTCACAGAAGACCACTAGGTTGGATGCTGAGTTTGTGGATATGAAGAAGGTGACAAAGGAGAATCACAAACAAATGAAGAACTCGTCTTGCAGACCTACCTGACACAGACTTTGTATTGCAAGGATTCTGTTTTGCTGTGAGAGGTCAAATCTCTTTTTCTTCTGCTGCGGATATCAAACCAATCCATACTAGTCAGTGCCTCAAATGTGCTGTTTTCTCCAGTAGCCAAGTCCTCATAATCACCATCTTCATCAGAGTATTCAGCTTCTGGAGGTGAGAGACGCAGTCAGCCATGCACAAATTTGCCTGCAGTTTGGCTCTTTTTGGTATAATGGTAAATACCAGTGGGCAGTCATGCCACCACTGTGAGTTTTGTAACAGTTCACTGTACACCGTCTCAGTGTTTCCAATTCATTCAGAGTTAGAATTTTAGGGATAATTGTAGTAAGAACAACTAACAAACCTAGCTAAGAATTTAGGCTATGCACAGATATGTAAAGCACAATCCCTCCTTCCAAAATTAACAATTAAAACAATTTAAAAAAGAACCAATGCAGTCACAGGCAGAGATGATGATGACTACACACTTCAGGGGATGGAAAACACATCCTTGCTCATTTGAAGACCTATGACAGATTTGCCTCAAAGAATTTTAAGCCCATGTGGTAAGACCCTTATTAGCCAGGGAACTGAGCAGGGCTTTTCCCTCTGTGAAGGGAGCTCACCTCCCCTTTCTCAAGAAAAGTTTCTAATGGGTAACTGCTGCACCTACAGTCACTCAGATAGTTATTACACTATTTAAGAATAAGAATAACAAGCTAAATGAAACAATGACTAGGTAGAGTTCAGGGATTTCTCTTTTTCCATGTTTCATTTATTTGTTTCCACTTTCAAGGCTGGAAAGCTATGAAGTATCATTAGCAGCAGGCCAAAGGTGTCACTTTTGAGACCCAGCCCTTGCCCTTTTCACTCACCAGAGTACTTAAGGCTCCCTTCCACTTCCACTGTCAAAATCAAATCATTGCAGGTGTTGTTCTTCAGCTCAGGTGACCAGTATATTTTTAATATCTAAGATGAACACACAAACAGCAAGGCACTAAAAATATCATTTAAATGACAAGGAATTTACCCATTCAGGACTCCAACACATGGTGATGGTACATGGGAGTGTGGAGAGAAAGACCAATCCCCCAGTTGCACAGACTGGTCACAGATATAAGCAGGTCCCTTGTGCAATTCACAAATGGTGTGGGACTCCTTTGAGATAACTCTCCATTCTCAAACACAAAGAGGTTTCAAACTCCAGCCACATCTATGACCCATTTTATGGATTTAATAAAGTTACAGGAAAAATTGATTGTCTATAAGGGCAAGCTTTAGGCCAATAATTTTAGAATTTTGGAAGTAGGAACACAAAGGTTGAGGCCATGGCAAGTAAGTTTTCACTTTGCTTTCAAAAAGGGATTAGAAGTAGTCCAGCTTTGGATTTTGAATTTACAGCTTACACTCATTGTTCCATTTCCTTTGCCGTGTACAGATACTTCAAGTTTTCTCCCAAGTTCAAACTGCAAACCAAGGGGAAAAAAGATATTTAGTCTGTGCTCAGCATTTGATCTATGGTTTTCCTGACATCTTGACAGTCTTCTATGCCTTTACTCCCCCAAACCTGGGTAGGGAAAACTTTCAGCTATGGAAGGAATTATGAGACCTCACATCTCAAGATTTTAAATGTACCGAGCTAATGAATATTACTCTGCTGTTTTTTGTAGATGCATTTTACCAACTTCAGTCCCTCCTTTGTATCCTGAATTTCACATTTTCACAGTTCCAGGCACAATGAAGATCAGAATATTCTCCCCCTTCTTCCTCATTCACTAGATGGACTTGAATTCCTGCCTGTTCTTCACTTTTGGGAGAGATTCATCCCACAAAAGTCCTCAAAGAGGTGAGAAAGCACCTCTAAAATGTATTGCTAAGCACCTGCTGGGTTTTTGGGTTTTTTTAACTTAAAAAGATTCTGTTGTTTTTCAGATCAAATTATTTCAAGGTATAATAAATCAGGTACATCATGGTTACTCAACATGACAAAACCTAGCCAGAAGATTTGATTTCTCCATTTTGAGGGAAAGAACCCTTTGAAAAACCAGTGGTTGTATACCTCTAGCTGCTTCTGAAATTCTTCAATGGCATCTGTCAGAACAATGCTGTAGTAATTTTGCCTTCCAGGTGTTCCCAGTCTGACAGTCAGGTCGGTGGAAGCAGTGTTCAGTGTCTTTATGCTGTAGGCTGACAGAGCTTCTAAGGCCACCACTGTGTCCTAGGTGAGGAAGAAAACAAAAAAAATAGCAGTTATGCCAGGTTATTTCAACAATAACAATGTGAGATGACATTATCAGTCACTTTGCATTCAATTTTATGCTTTTTGCTGCTTTGAAGTTCTCCTGCATCTTTCTGTTCCTACTTGCATAGACTATTAATTTAATTTCCCAGCTTCTTCTTATAGCACTAAAATTTCAAACACATTGGATTCTTGACCTTAGACTATTCTACTTCTTCATGAGGACAAAGAATTCTCTTTGCTGGTTTTTAACTATTTTGTTTTGGTCCATTGCTAATTAACGATCCAAAATCTTTACTGCTTCATACAGCAAAGAAGTTGAAAATTAGCTGTTATGATGCTTTTAAATCTAAATGAAAATTTTTCAGGGGGCTTTTATTCCCTTTCCTCCCCTTAAGACTCCCCCTGAACTGGTGGTCAGGCACCTGTGTAGAGCAGTACCCGCCGCCGTAGTTCCTTCTTTCTGTCAGCCACGTGGCAATAGGCCTTGCATATTCCATGTCTTCCAGGAGCAAGGTTTGAAGCAGGGCATAGGCAGTGGTTTCCACTGAGACTGCGTTGTTGCCATTTCCCCAGTAGCGCTGCTGCTTTGCTGCAAGAACAACCCAGTCCTAAATCCCCTTGGCAGAAGTATTTGCAAAAAATCACTATTGCTGACATGACATGGTGCTGTGGAACCACAAGACACGATGCTGTTGTGAGAGCAACAAGTCAGCTGGGAAGCAAAGATAATGGAAAAGAAACCCCACAATTTTCAGTTTTGATTTCTCCAACCATGACAGTTTAATGATCCCATTGTACAGCGATGTCCATCTGATGGAGTGGCAGCATTGTGTTGGGTGGTCCCTCAGACATAATGGTATTAATTATGGCCACAAATCCAGCCTTGATTAAGGAGAAACATATTCCCTATGCTTAAACTGGGCCTGTTGAACTCTACTGCATTTACCAAAGGCATTGGGAGGAACAACCAGGATGGTAGTGCAGCCACACAGCATCAGCACAGCCACATACTGAGGGGATAAGTGGTGACATCCATGGGGGGCTGGGACAAAGCACTCAGAACTGGTGGGGGGTTCTGAATGCAGGTGGGCTGGAAGAGACACCTTCCCTCCTGACCACAAATCCAGTCTGGACTACTTGTGTATGTTGCTACTTTCTCATAGGAAGTTTCTTCTTTCTCATTTGGCTTGGACTCCTTTTTTTTTCTTCCAAAGGGAGCAGAAAACATAAATGAATATTTACCGTGGTTTTGTTCCAGTTCCAAAATTAGAGAAGGTCATGATCCAAGTTTCACTATCCTGAGACTTTATAGTGGTATTAATTATGAAAAATACATTTTAAAATGTCAAATATAGAAATACGTAACTACCCAATATAAAAAATTAAATATATTACACCATGTACATACATGGCTGTATAAAATTAATTTTTCTTCATTTACTTCAATTTGTTTAGTTCATGTAAGTGTGCTCAGAGTGTTTCCATTAGGAAAAGTGCTTTCTATAAAGGGATTTTTAAGAAAGGTTACCAGTACCTTGATCAAAAGAAGAACAGCTCCTTAGTTTTTCTTTCACAAACGGAGCTTCTACACTGTCAGACTGGACAAGTGTCAGAGCATAAGCAGTGATGACTGTAGAATAGCAGTCAATATTTCTTGAAAATTGATTTTTCATGTAAGCCACTGCTCGTGTTATCACTTGTGCCTGTGAAAACAGAATAGATTCAGTTGTAAAGATCACTGAGACCTGCTGTTACTCCTGGTATGAGGAAACTAGTACTAAGAAATTAGAATACTTCACTGTAGTAATTCTTATGACAATTATAATAATATTTGCTTAGTGAATAAAGCCATTAATGATGGAGTGTGTAGCTCAAAACACCTTGTTGTATATTAGGCCATGACATTATTCCTATTCACCACAGATGTAAGCAGATTTTAAACTCCTCATTTTCAGTTCTCCAAGAGGTGCTAGGTGGATATGCCATTGTACAAGAGACTGCAGACTTAGAGTCAAGGTTCCTACCACATCAGGTGACGGATAGGCACGTAGGGTCTGCTGCAGTGCTATGGTTACGAAGGCTGTCATAGCCAAATCCTCTTCTGCTGTCCCAATGCCACCCTGAAAGGTGAAATGTGAAAAGTCAAATGGGTAGGCACATGCTTACAATTAAATCTAGAAAATCACTTTCCATAAAGTCAAGGATCTTCTCTGCAAACCCTTGGACCATGTACCATGTAGCCATTGCCTTAATTTTATCTCAGTAATATGTGTCCATCTAAAGTACAGTAGTTTCACGAATATAAGCCGCACCATTTTAACTAAAATTTTGCTCCCACACCGGAAATGCGGCTTACATTCAGGG
>PYHW01010739.1:4021358-4051041 GCA_013186435.1 Turdus rufiventris
GCCGAGCCAGTAAACCCCCCGCCATGCCGCGATTCTGTTACTATTTGGCAACTTTGTTGCACGCGGGTCCTCGCTATGAATGACAGAGGGGCTTATATTCGGGTGCGGCTTGTTTAAGGACAAAAAATGAAATGTTTGCCAATACCCAGAGATGCGGCTTATAGTCCGTGCGGCTTATATTCGTGAAACTACTGTATATCTTCTATGGTGGCAGCCAGGTTACATTAAACAGTGTAAGAGCTCAGGAACCCTCCATGTCCTTCAGTTGATAAACAAACATTCAATTATTTATCTTACAGCTAAAAATCTATAATTTCTCATTGAAATATTCATGGTTTCAATTTTCACTAGAAGGGTGGGTTTATTTTCATTTCTCTGTTACTCTCTACTTGCTAAAGAGTCCTCTACCTTGCAGACAGAATTTCTCTCCTGTAGAGGTATTTATACACAATTACTAGATCATTTCTTATCCCTCTTCTTGATAAAGTAAGCACAGTGCTCTCATTAGATTTTTTCCCCCTGAACATGTACATTCCCCCTTACATGTACTCTTGAAGTACATATAAGATAGAAGATAATCTCAGCTTGTACACAAATCAAAAAACCCAAAACCCTTTGATCAGTTGTTGAACCACTTGTTTCTTATTTCCCAGCAGTGTTATATCAACTATGAAACAAGCTTTGAGGGTGAAAGCCTCTCTAGTTATTTGACACAGATCATTAAAAATATTAATGCATATTTTTTCATATATATATATATATATATATGGTCACTACATTACATTTTTCATTGAGTTTTGGAAGATGCACATTACTTTCCCAGACTAAATTCATGGACAGTATAACAATTCTGTGTTTCTGGACAGTTATAGAGGATGTGTAGACCAAGATATGCAATTGGAAATTCTGATTAAGTGTTAAAAAATTATTTTTCCACTGTGGGCATGGTGAAATACTTAAACAGGTTACTCAGACAGACTAGAACATACTCAAGGCTCAGCTGACATGGCCCTGTACAGTCTGATCTAACTAGAACAGTTTTGATCAGCATTTGGACTAGATGAGCTCTGGATGCCCCTTCAAAACAAAGTTATAATTCCACACTCTATTGCCTTTGGCCATAGAAGGCATACATTTTTATCAAACATATTGCCCAGGAAAAAAATTTTTTAAGTGCTCTATAGGCATAGCTGAAAAAAGTATTTAAGACTATGTATAAAAGAGGAAGGTGGTGAAGTGCTAGCTATGCATCTGACATAAAAGACCTGTTAATAAATTAATTTTACATTACAGATTTTGTACTTACATTACAGATTTATTCTCTATATATGCATTTCTTGTTATTCAGCAACTCACACCATTCCTTTCAATTCCTAATAGTCCTAAATGCGCACCAAATTCTAAATATAGATGACCTACCTGCATTGACCTGTCCAGTACAGGGTGGTGGTCGTGGAATGAACCATCTGCCTGCTGTTGATTAACCAAGTAGGAAATTGACTTGCTTATGTGACTGTCTTGGACATTGAGGTATTCTCTGCTCCTTGTGAGCACTTTAACAATGAATGCAGTTAACCTGCACAAAAGAAAATTTTCCAAACTTGTGCTGACAGATATTTATAGAAGACTATATTGACAGGAAGATAAACATACTAATTTTATGCACAAACTCAATACACAAATTCAATACAGTGCACTCACTGTAACCTAGTGAGTTATTGTTTAACATCAGCTTGAATATTTCTACTCTGTGGCAAATGCAAAATAATCAGTGGCTCAGTATAAATCTCTTTCACCAAGGACTAAATATGCTCAGAAAATTTGGTGGCTGATTATTCATGACAAATACCACCAGATTTTCAAAATCCATGCCAAAAAAGCCTGTCTGATGCATCAAATGATAAGAGAGGTAAATTGGAAAAAATCCCAACCAAATCAACAAAAATAAAACCCTGGGAAAAGAAAATCACTTACCATACACTACTGGGGGTTCTTTTAAATGCTCCATAGGAACCATCCTCCTTTTGAAACTCAAGCAGTCTAGTGTAACCTGCATGAACAGAGGAGCATGTAACTGTTCAGAGAACATCCATGTTTATTGGGCATTTTCCTACATCACTTGTATTATAATGGACATGTTTTGTATTGACTGGTGGGAGAGTTCATGGAGGTGTTCACTGGGGCATTAAGGAAGAAATGACTGGGTCAGCAGGATTTGACACAGAAAAGTAACTAGGCTGAGAAGGTCCTCTGTCTTGTTTGACTTCACGTAGACATGAAAATAACCTGAAAACTGCTGATACCTATGGTTACAAAACATTTTCTGTGTAGTGAATATTGGGAAATTATTTCCCATTACTGACAGCTTTTCAAGTTGTTGATTTTATGGTGCATAGAATCAAAAAGTATGCAAAACATCATCTATTGGGTCAGACACAGTCTGAGAAATCATGAGTTATGATCATGAATTGAGTGCTATTATTTTGACAAAGTTTGTATCATAGCCACACAATTTTTTACACTGATGAACTTCAATAAGAATCAATAAAAGCATAATGTAGGGACTAAATGATGCTGATAATACCAAATACTTAGCAGGATCTCATGTCACTTTTGGCAGCCTTGGATAAATAGGTAAAGATCTCCATGCAGCAACTGCTAGCATGATTTTAATTTCTATTCATATGCTTGTTTTTTATTAATGAAATGTGTTTATCATATGTGAGGATTACAATGACAGGTGCATTGTATTGCTTTATGCCATAATAACACCACTATATTTAGAAAGATGAGCTGTACCTGCTCCAATACTGATAACTCCCTGTGTTAGCTCATGTGAGCTAGAACATTTCTGCATGCTGTGGTCCTGCTTTGGCTCTACATTTAATACCAGCTTTGGATCACATCTTGGAGTGGAATCTTCCAGAAGTAGACCAGCAGGTGTCCTCTCCCTAAGGAAGCTCCCTCCCTGGCTTGGCCCAAGGCTGCTGAAGTCCTTTTAGCTTGTGTAATGATGAATACAGGGGTGGGGAAGGGAAGGTGTCAATATTATGATTACTGCTGGGAATTTCCTGTCATACTCCTCTTGACAGCCACAGATAGAGATGTCTACATTGCAGCTGGCTATCCTAAGCAGTGTCTGTGAACCACGGGGAGAAATAAGCCTTTTTAGGATGTGATTAATCTCCTAAGCCCTCCTCTCAAGTTCTATCCCTGATGCCTGTCTGCCCACTGCTGGGGGCATTTCTCTGAGGCTGTGTTAAGACAGTGGGCACATCTTCAGGAGGCAGCCGCAGCCGGTGTGCAGTGTGAACGGGTAACAGGGATCCCATGCTTTGGCTTCTGGTTGGTTTGCCTTGTTTTATTCTTTCCTGCCTACCTGTTTCAATCATACCGATGGCTTCCTGCTTCCGTTCGGGGTTGAAGTTCACCCACTGCTCACTGGCATCCAGGTACTCAATGGCGTAGACTGCCGGGGCCATTTTCACCATGGTTTGCTCTGCACAGCCACTGGGCACCTGAATCAGCTTCTCAACTCCACTGGGACTCAGGCAGTTTTCAACAGACTCATCCATTATGTTCCCTGTTGTAAAAAATACAAGCTCTAGTATGTGTCTTAATTAAAACTGGTTGCTGTAATATGAAGAAAGGCGATCCCAACTACAGGCTGACGTTCCAGCATGGCCTGGTACTCCTCACTACTCAACACTGTTCTTTGCTACCTGAGACTTCATAGAGCTCTTTGAAGAAGAGCAAGGATGAGGTGCCAGGCCCCAGGAAAACTGGAGAAAGGAGGCTGGCACAGTGAAGGAATATGAAGGAGAAAGAGTCCTCAGGCTACTGGAGGCAGGGAAGAAAGAAAAGGGGGAAAGACTGGTGTATCAGGTTTGGGCTGGAAGATTCTTGTCAAACCAGCCCTGATCCACCCACAGAGAGATCAAAAGATTGTGCATTAATCATGGCAAACATTTTATGTGGGTTTTCTTTATTTCTGCAATTTTATAACTTTACGAAGCCAATGATCCCTTTATTTTGGAACAGGCATTTGAAATGGAAGCCAATACCCTCAGTGTCACAAATGCATTATTTTACATTTATACATTATTTTTACATTTCCTTGGAGGGGGGGGGAAGGGGGGTGGAAAGTATTTATCACTAATGAAAGTACTTGATAATAGATGTTTTTAAAATATGTATGCGTGAGTATATATACAACTACATTTGATTAAATAAATATATGATTGTACATATCTCCTCTGCAGAAAAGCAGAACTCTCTAGAACCTATACATCAGAGTCTGGCATCCTTATTTCTTAATCTAAAGCAGATTCCTACAGCCCTGAATGCAGTGTGGGGTTATTAGAGAAGCTGAACTCTTCCCTTCACCTCTGCCTTTCCCCATACTGTTAGTCTGAGCACAGTGATGAGGGATGGGTCTCATAAAGCTATTACATCCCCTACAAGTAAAAAGGAGTAATTATAAAGAGGAAAAGGTACTGGTTCAACCCTAGGGATGTTTTATTTTA
The DNA here is from genome assembly GCA_013186435.1 of Turdus rufiventris. Taxonomy (NCBI): domain Eukaryota; kingdom Metazoa; phylum Chordata; class Aves; order Passeriformes; family Turdidae; genus Turdus; species Turdus rufiventris. Next base: position 4,025,885 of record PYHW01010739.1, read on the forward strand.
TGACCTGATCCTGTAGCACAAACCATTTGAGTCATAACAGAAAATCCAGGAGAGAGTGGAGACTTGCCATGCAGGAATGAGCAGCACAGAGGGGCCTGTCCCTTGTCACCCATGGAGAAGTTGTTGACAAAAAAGTTACATTTACCTTTTAGGCTAACCAACACGTGGCTATCAGAACCTGGTACCATATTAGGTGGTCTGTTCAGGTCCACTGTATGGGACTTCACTGTAAATCAATAACAAATATATATCTACATCCAGACTTTAAAAAAAACCCCAAAACAATATACTGTAATTTTAGAAAAAATATACTTCTCTTTCTTATAGAGGATTAATTTTCAGTCTTTAGCAATATTTTAGACTTGAGAAAAAACATTGGTTTTAGTACCTTTTAAAACACATTAGTGAATTAAATAGATGCCCAGTTAATAAACAATGACACCTTGAAAAAAAAAGTAAAATTAATAAATTCTGAAATAAATATAAAATTTAGATTTTTTTTCTTTCTTTCATGAGTTTTTTGCTATGTATTGGATGGAGAGATTACTGACAAGTTTTGGTTAACCAAAGGAACATCTGTGCATTAAGAAGTATTTCACTGCACCCATAATTCACTCTTAATTGTTACTCCAAACCTCATCTGTACCTAACCCTTTTGGGTAACTTACAGCCACTATTGATGCAAATGGTCTCTTCTTCTCTCTGTAAAATACCTTCAGCCTGCACAATTAAAGAAAGAAAAGTCAAAATGATTGCAAGCACTCACACCTGAAATTAAGATGCAAGAAACCCGTGAGCTCCACCCCAGCACCAGGCCAGCAGGTGGCACAAATAAGTGATTTTGAAGGGAGATTTCTCTATAGGTAAAACTCAACCTTTAAATCAGAACTGCAGTTTCCCAATTAAAATAATAATAAATTTTGCTGAATTTTTAAAGTTACTATTGAGGCATTTCCCTGGATGAAATTCCTTTAACCAAAACCAACTCCCAAAAAATTAAACTTCAAAGTTTGTTCTCAGCTTTGTGACCTATCAAGTCAAGTTCACAAAGGATCTCATTTTTATAAACCTCTCATGTATAAAATCCATGAAATTTTGAGTACATATTGGGTGTAAGACTTAAACATTTTTCCTTCTGATTCTTTACATCTCTCTTCCTACAGTTTCAGTTTTAATAAAACTATTTTTATAGCTACTTTTAGTGTTTTGGTGTAACACTGAACTCTGAGACTGTGTCTATATGTACAAAAGTTATGGCCTTTAACAAGAGCAGGTTCCCAGCATCCTGTGCCTTATCCTTACTTCCATGGCTATCCCCTGGCATCAGGGGTGCAAGGATTCATATTTTGCACTTTTTGTGTGGATGGAAAAAAGCCCTCCATGGATGACTTAGGTACTGTAATGAGTTTGTGTTGGCACTTGAAAAGTATTTTTTTCTAAAAGGTTCCTCCTTTTGATAATTTTGAAAGAAAGCTAAGGTACTAAATAATCAATGCAGCATCTTTATTTGCATGTTTTGCATACGTTTTACCTATGCAATTGTTAAGAGTGAAGATTGATCTATTGACCAGAAGGAATACAATGGGGTTTAACTTTATTACTAGCAGAGAGCATCTCCTTCTCAAAAATCTGCTAGATGGACATCTTCAATCTTGGCTTCACAAGGAAAAAAGAGTTTTCATACATATTGATGAAGCAGGGAGAAATTAAAGATTCTCAGAGAGGCACCGGCTGAAGTTGTTGCTGTGTCATGAGTAAAGGACTTTTTTTGCCATAGAGAATAAACCTTTCCATATACAATAAAGAGGCTTAAACTTTTCCCCTCAGCCCTTGCTGTAAAACAGATTTCCTGAATTGCTTCCAGCCTTGTGTTGTGCCCTTTCACTCCTTCCAGGAGAGCTCCACACATAGCGAATGTCGAATTTGAGGTCAATTTGTGAAGTGCATGCTCTCAATTAGTTGTACATACCACAACTTTGAGATTCTTCCTGATGCTGTCACTGTGCCCAGAATCCCGGTCGAAAGCAGTAATGGTAATTGGAATTTCTCCCACAGTCAGAGGGACGACTGAGAAGAAGGCTGGAGTTGCTGAGTTCCCCTTGGCCAGCAGTGACAGCTGCACAGCCTTGGCCGTCGTCTCTGCGGTGCACAGCCCCTGCACTGCATCCATCCTCACTACCACCTGTGGGGACAGGGCAATGCCCAAGAGCAGTCTCAGTGCCTCACTGCTCAGGGAAAATACCACTGGAAGCCCCTTCCAATGTAAATTTTTCTGTGACCCTATGGTCTGTTAACATTCACATATATTAATTAGGGCTCTGATGGTAAATCTGTTAGCATCTGTTCATTACACTGAACTTGAAACAGAGTTTTGGCCTATTCCTGAGCCACAGTGAAGTAAGAAGGATAGCACATTTTTATACATCTCAGCTCTATACAATTCAATGCAGTTCAGAGCATGCTGGTTGAACAGCTGGTTGGGAGATGTGAAGAAGTGAAAAAAAGAGTATCAGCCTTAGGATGATGGAGGCCCTAAGTCCAAAAACTGGCCATATGCAGGACTGCACAGGAGTTACATGAAGAGAAAAAGTGGCTCTGTGTTGTATGCTCAGTGGGTTTTGTGGCTAACATTGGATGGTGCACTCGTGCTCATTCACCTCTGTATCTTGTGTGCCTTGTGAGGTGTCAGCAAGTGTCAGTGTCAGCAGCTTGGTATTGTGCAGATCAGCAGGCAGCAAAACAGGAACAGATTGCTTCAATTAAGGGGAAGAAGTACCCAAAGACAAAGGATATGGCTATGAAACACAGTGATTAAAATCTGCTTTATATGGTAAGTTTGATTAGCAAGTAGAACTGGATCCTGTCCTTGGGAAAGCTTTCAAGACAGGAGCATTATGTCTGGGCTGTAGGGGAGCACTGAAGGGTGGCCAGGCCATTCACACTAAATGTTACAAAACTATAGATCTAGCTAGTTAGGCATGCAAGGTACAGCAGCTGTTGATAGCACTACCTGGAGATCATTGGGTAGGTAGTTGTAAACCACTGCTTTTATTTCCAGTTGCTCGTGTCGTCTGACTGAGTATGGTAACCTCAGGGACACAAAGAAGTCCTTGAAAACTGCAAAGGTGTGGGGCTCAGCTACACAGAACCCTGGGGGGAGAAAAACAAAACCGACTAGAATTGAGAATTACACATGTAACATAGCTGACTGAAAGTTAAATGTCTAATCAAAACTCAGTGCCTGGGCTCCCCTGAGGTCATGAGCAGAAGAGGAAAACAGGCATAGTCAGAACTCATTTAAACTCATCTGCACTAGAGAACTATCTAGTTTGCCCCCTGGAGTCACTGCCATGGTTTTTGATAGGTAAAATTCAGCCAGTGTTTGTATGCTTTGTGAATGAAATGTGGCCTAGTTTTTTTGTTTTTGTTTTTGGTTGGGTTTTTATATATATATGTATATATATATGTGTGTATATATATATAATTTTTTTTGTTTTGTTTTGTTTTGTTTTGTTTTGTTTTGTTTTGTTTTGTTTTGTTTAAAACATCATGATCTTTCCTTGCTTTCTGAAAATAAACTCCATGGCCGGCACTGCACCCCTGGATGATCCTCCCCTTCCAAAAGGGAGTGGGCAGTACAAGATAGACCCTTTGTCTGTCCTGTTTCCTCAACTCCTAGGAGCTCCCAGAGGGCAGCACCTGGGAACCTGGGCTCTCTGGTGTCCAGTCCTTGTTGGTCCTTTTCTGGTTTCCTGGTGCTCTTTCCTGCCTTAGAAGCCAGAGATGTTCATGCTTTCAGATGGCCAGAACCTGGTCTCAGAATTATTCAAAGAAAAATGGGATTACTACTGCTACCTTTCTTGTGGCTTCCTGGTCATAGGAAAGCTAGAATGAGGTGATTTATAGAGTGGAAAGTATTTTAATTGTATAATCCATCATCCTTGAGACCCTACTTCATGTTGCTTTTATAAATATAAATCCATACTTTAACTTCTAGTTGGGCTTTAACATGACATAAAAGAGAGAAGTAAATATTATGTTCAAAACACTTTTTGTTTTTTCAGTACAGAATGTTCTATTCTGTCAACATAAAATTATATATCTATTTTAAAAAGTACACATTCTGTATTCATCCATACAAAGAAACAAACAAAAAAATATCCAATACTTATACCTTTTTCAGGAGATATACTTATTGCCTGAACTTCCCAGGTAGTTATAGAGTCAGGAGCAAAGTTTTGTACACTAAAAAACACAAAATAAAATGTATTTGAAGGCATGTATAAAATGTAAACATTGTCATTTGATGAAGTTTGAGTATTGTCAGGGAAAATCTTATTCCCTCTGTTGTGGAGACAAAGTACTTGCAAATGTTCTGAAGTCCTCTGCATCAGATACTACATAAAGCTGATATTTATACACATTTGTGAGTACAAATTTAAACATACTCAACTAGTCAGGCAACGCAGTACCTGTGTTTTCCAGGGCTTTCTATTTCTTCAAAACTCCACCACCAGCTCTCAGGAAAATAACTGCGCAAGCTGATAGAGGTTTCATCAAAAAATTCTTCCTGTTCACTGTATTCTGCAAAACAGGAGCGAGGTTTATTTTTAGAAGTCTTTGGCTGCTGACCTTGACACTGTCTTGCTGGGAGTCAGCTTGCCAGAGCACAAAAAATGATCCAAATGAGAAGATTTCGTCTGTGTTTCATCTTGTACATTAAAGAAAAATGTTGAAAAAAGAGAAGCAATGACCATAGTTTGTCACTGAACAAAGAGATAGCTCCTCTTTCCAACTTCAATAACTATATGCTACCAAATGAGAAATCAGTACCCTGTAGTAAGGCTAGCAAAGATGCTCCCACTGTTCCATACTTGTGACAGACAGAGGATGAAAGGGGAAATCTGCAAGAAGTGGTAGCAGAAATTACACTCAGAATGGGATTGGTTTAGATGCAAAGTAATTTTTTTTTTTTTTTGTAACATGAAGTGACACATAATAGGTGCTCAGAGATAGACTTTAAGGGGAAGAAAAGATGAAAGAGACAAAATGATTCTGGCTAAAGTGGATCTTTCTCATGACAGCATTTTGGAGATACTCAGGTGTTATAATAGTAGTACCACTAAAAAGAGTCATAAATCTGAGACCACTTGGAGCCCTGAATGCAGACAACAACCCCCTTACCTGCTCTGCTGCCTGTGGCCTCTCTGGAGTGTGGGCAGGGGCCAACAACTCCTCCATAACACTGGAGGGTTCAGCAGTGGCTGAAGTGATTCCTGCCTTTTCTCATCCCGAGGATTTATCCCATCCCACTCCCACCTCCCCGGAGCGCAGGTGTGGAGATGCCGTGCTGCATGGCTGCTGCACTGTACCAGGGCTCTCTGGAATGCTGATGTGAAAACTGCCACCCCAGCCCCACACCCCCTTGACCCTCCCCAGCCACCCCAAGAAGAGTGAAAGTGGCAGAGCTGTATGCCACTGCTCCTTACGTCGTGCCAAGCCTGCTCTGGTCCTCTGCTTGGCGTGCTTCCTGAGGGCTGTGGCTCTCTCACAGCAATCCTGGAACGCTTTCTTGCACTCCTGGGAGCCAGACACCTTTGCCAACCTTTTTGCACAAGGATGCCTCATGGGATTTAATTTCATTCCATCGTGGCAGCATTTTAGTAGAGAAGTGTTTTGGTATCTGCTGGCTGCAATAGAATTAAAGCCCAGAATTAGTGATGTGTAGGTAAAGATCCATGTAAAGTGTTTATTGTGCTCACTCCTGTCATTCTTTGCCATTAACATTAGTTGCTATTACAACATCCAAGCTTCAGCCTGGGACCCTGAAAACAGTCCATCCTGAAAACTGTCCACAAACACAGGAGGAAAGCATAGGTTCTATGGCATCCTAGACATTGTGTTCTAAGCCCCTCTTCACAGTCAGACTGAACTAAAAATTGAATCCTCTTTGCAGGCTGGAATTCTTAATAGCAATAGCAATATCAGTGTTCTCTTTTGTGAATAAAGAGACTGATTTCAAAAGTAATGAAGAATCCAATTCCAAGCCTTTGTGCTTTCTGGCAAGAAAGTGAGAAAAAAAAGTTTTGCAAATTGACTATTTATACCAAATGCTGTACTAAACCTTTTCTTAATTGAAACACAAAGCACCAAAGTTGGCACAGCTTCAAAGCAGAATGCCAAGAAAAAGACAGGATTTATAAAACATCTTCTGACCATGCAAATATTTCTGAAAACCTCAAAGTCATGACTGATGACATGACGTGTTATCTAGTAGAAGAGCTTCACATTTGGGATTGTATAGTGGTGATGTAATTTCCATTTACAGACATTATTTGGTTTTGGTTTTTCAGCTGTTTTGATGAATGACTCATCACACAGCAGAGTATACACGCTTCTGCTAGGTTATGTCAAGTAATGCAAGAACTGGAACTAAGACTGTCTTGGCATCCTTCACTATGCCATCACTTCTTGCCCCCCAGATCCCAGACACATCCCTTTGCATCCCCCTGCTAAGATTTTCAGGACACCCAGAGGAGCAGACATACCAATTCCTAACATTTTTTTCTGAAAATCCAAGGATCTCTTCTGCCTTCTGGTGCCCTGGAGGCATTTATATCCTGGGAAGGGAGAACAGAAGTGCTTGGTCACAATAATAGGACAGGAACAGCCTGATCATTCGCATCATTCATGAAGACCTGTCTTAGGACTCATCTCATTAACAGATGACCCACAGTTTGGGGAGAGTCCCACAGATCTTCCAGCCTAGCCAGCTGCTGCCTGCCCCAGCTGAGGTGGTCACACAAAAGGACCAGCACCCACCATGTGGGATAGCTGAACTGCCAGCATCTGGTGGAAGAGCAGAAGAGAAAAAACCCAAACCCAAAGGAGATTTTACAACATCACAGTAAAAATGTTTCTGATTTTGTAAGCAATCAGTCTCCCCAGATCTGTAGTGGTCTGACACAGATTTCTAAAGGGCAGATTGCACTCACCTTCTCGAATGCTGGATTGAATTGTGTCCGATATAAAAGCCAGACCAACATCAGTAAAAACTTGAATGCTATTAGCGCCACCACCCACAGAACATCCAAGATCATATGAATTCATAGCATTAAACACCTGCCAAATAAAATGGCACAGATGGACTGTACATGCTTGTAAAGGGTTTATACACATATCAGAAAAATTATTGTAGCCTTTGACTCGCAGCAGCAAGACAAACTGGGGATGCAAGCTGCATTTGGAAGCAGATCAAAGCTGAGGGATGTTTTAGTTAGGGAGTGCTTTCAAGCCATGCTTTTTTTATATTAACAAACTTGTCTTCCATAGGATGGAAATCTCCATCTTAAGTATATCACACATCTTAAATATGGCATTCATCCTAAATAGATCCTAAATTGCAAAAGAAAAAAAAAACATTTTCAAGTGTAGCAAAGTGTTGTCTAAGCAATTAATAGCGATTAATTACATTCTGATCCTCTCATTAGTCATGGAAAAATTTGCTTGACTAGTAGATGTGATATTTTCTTCTTGCAAATAACTTACTTTTTTGGCTGTAAGCTTATTTTTCTTATTCAGAATAAAAACTGCCTTATCAACCACAGCTAAGGCAACTTTTCCCACATGGTCCATTTCAATCTGTAAATTGATCTGGTCTGTTGGTTCATATGTGTCTTGCTCTGTTGTCACATTAATCTAAATAGAAAAGATTGAAACAAAAGCATCATATTTGTTAATAAGAAGTGAAGACTCTTCGGGCCAAGAATGCTATCAGCTGTGACTGTCAGCAGACAGAGGATAGGAAATGTTCCTGTTTTGTGGAGTTTCTGACTGTGATCCTACATTTTGGAACACATAGGTGCAGATATTTCACACTGAAGGGAATCATGGGGAACTGAAAGATGTGACTTGCAGAATACTGGATGCTGGCTTTTAATGACATTTAAGCACCAAGGGAAATTAAAAGTTTGTGCTAGGTGTTTGTGGAACTGGGGTCTTCAATACAATTTTGTTATTTTCCTGTGGAAGCAAAATTACCTTGAAAGACAGCAAAAGACTAATTAATGTACAGAAGTAACTAACTTAAACCAGTCTGTAATATTGTCTGCTTTCTATCACACACTTGAATGTTTTAGCATGACTGAGCAAACACAGATCTGGTTCTGATGTACACACTTCTGCAGTTTAAGAGCAAGTAGCCATGCTGATTATGAAATAATAGGGAATTATTACTAGAAATGCCTGTGAACATTACTGAATTTTGTCCTTATATAAATGAAGGAAGAACAGCTGACAATTATCAGCAATTGTGTTTCATGCTATTGGGAAAAATTCCTGTGTCTTGTTTTTTTTAATTTTTCCTTATGGTCCCAAAATGAAGAGGAGGAAGAGGAGGAAGAAAATAAAAGAAGGGCTTAGATGGCCTCCTATTTTATCCACACTTTATTTTCTAACATAAAATAGCTTTTTAAAGTGCTTTTGAAGTGCCACCAAATCTCAGAAAATTACTTGTAATATAAATTAAAAAGCTTGAAATATTACTTCAAATTAATATTTTTCCCAATAAAGGGCTTCACTTTCTTTCATGTGATATCACTACAAATAGGCAAAGTTACAAAGAGATTCTTCCCCATCAACACTTCTATCAGTGTTTTCTTGTGGATTTCCAAAGTAAAGATGCTCACATGGGGTGATTTCTTTGCTGTGAGAAAGTGTACTTTTCATCTCTTTGAGATACAATGTGGGAGCCTTTCCAAGCTATATCTTTTGGCACAACTCTGATTACTCTTTTTCAATACAAACAACTTATAATCCCAGGCCTGCACTTGCTCTGCCAGTACTCCCTTTTTTTTTGTTTTTTTAATTTTTGGAAGGTAACAACAGAAGCCATGAGCTTTGAAAGCACCTTTCCTTCGCAGACATCCATGACATCCACCCACACAGAATCAGCCACGATCTCTTGCTGACCCTCATTCTCAACGAAGTAGTAGGCTAAAAACCGAAAGGCAGGCACCATCTTCTCAGTGATTTTAAGGTTTATTACTTTGTTTGAGGATGGGACCCTTCCCAGAAGCTCAGCCCGTCCCTTTGCCACAACCTGCAAGACAGAAAAAAAGAGAAATTAAACACTGTGACTATTCCCCAGAAAGGGCATTATGTTGCCTAATTTTACTCTGGTTTTTTGATGGTGTTTCTTTTTTTTCTTTTCTTTTCTTTTTTTTTTTTTTCCTTTTGTTGTTTTGTTTTTTCCCCCCTGAGGCAATTTCTGTTTAAAATAATGTGTCTCTTCTAATGGCATTAATTCATTTACAGTTTTGATTGCCAGGATGCATACCAGTGCATCCTGGTACAGGAGGAGGAGACCTGCACACTGTGGTGGTGAATCTCTGCTACACTGGTCCTGTGACCCAGGTTTGAACACAAATCTGTCGCTCTCCACTCAATCCTGCCACTTGCGAAGGGGTACCCAGATAGTAGTCTAAATTTTGTCTTCTGCAGTGACTGCTCATCACACCCAGGAAGATCAGCATTATTTAATCTGTAATCAGTACTGAATCTTGCAGATGGTGTGAAAGAGTTGAAGCTGGAGGTTTCAGAATGAAGTACCACAGGCTGGTCTTTAACAGATTTCAGCCCATCCATCAGTATTTAACTCCTTCCTTCCTACATGATGTTAACTATATTCAGGGGTGGTGAGAGGAATGAAAAGCACAGTGGCAGGACTCAGGGAGAATGCTCTTCCCTGAACAAAATACGTGAAGCTTTCCTAAACACCTAGTGAATGGGTTTCAGGAAGAAACCAAGGCATGCTACAGCCTGGCCTGAAATCCTCACTGCCTTTGTTAAGACAACCGAAGTTGGGGGAGAGACCTTCACTGAGCTCCAGCAGTGTCTGCCACCATCCGTCCCACATGTCCTGCCTGCCCAGCATTGCACCTTCCCAAAACCTGGCAGCAACAATTCCAGCCCTGTGATACATATCCACTGAAAACATTCCCCCAAGCCTAAAATTAACTCCTAGGAGTACAATTATTCCAATATATCACAATCCTATTAAAAATAAATGGCAACTGATATCTTGGCACTTATCATCCTGTAAGATTTAGGCTGCCAAGGGAAATTAGGACAAAGAGGGAAAGGGGATTAAACACATTTCACATTCAATACATCCACGCCTGGAATGTACCCACAAACACATTTGTCTCATTCAGGAAAATAAATACTACACATTTTTCATGTCCCAAAAATAAGTGCAAACGTATAAAATATAGCAGGATCATAGAAATAATTTCTGGAAGGGACCTATGTAGACCTCTAGTCCAGCTGCTTACTCTAAGACTAGGTGAGACTGGTAAGGTTTTCTCTTGTTGAGTGTAGAATTTCTCTAAGGCTGGAAAATCCCTCAGCTATCTGGGGAACCTCTTCCAATATTGCACTTATCACTAGTGAATAGATTTTTCCAAAATGAATCTTCCAGCCCCTAATTTTTAACCTTGGTCCTAATATAACCTTTATAGTTATATTGTGTGGCACCGCTTAGGACATCTTGTCTCCACTATGCCTTAATTCCTCTTCAGGTACTTTTAGGTTGCTATTAACTCACTCTTAGGCTCTTCACCAAACAAACAAGCCCAGTTTCCTCAGCCTCTCTTGGCGGGTCAGGTGTGCCAGAACACTGATCAATCATCCCACTTGCCCTTTACTGGACCCCCTTGGTTTTCCCTTGTATCAATAACCAGGGGCATATTCCAGGTTGTACAATTTCTAAAATAAATCACTGATATGATACTATTCTTTTTACCATATAATAGAAATAGCCAATGTTTCCACTGCCAGACTGATGAATATCATTCAAGATGATGGGTAAGGTATCTCCAGGTGCCACAGTGCTGTGTGGGATGCTGATGCTGAGGTAGTTTGGGGAAGCAGACTGATATCTTTCAGCTCTGATGCTGGCTTCAGGTGATTCTAACCTTTCTTTACCTTCTTCAGCCTTTACCTGTATGGAAAGAAAAGAACAGAGTAAGCAAAGTGTCCCACAGGAGACAGTGTATAATGTCAGCAATAATTCATATTTTGCCAGGTTATTTGGAAAATGCTGTGAAGTGAGGGGAATAATTGCTGGGACGTCATTAGCAGAACCTGGCACCAAACCCCAGGATTTTCATTATTTTATTCTCTCACCCCATTCTGCTTCTTGCTGTATTTGCATTTGGTATTTTTCACCCTTGGCTCTTTCTAAATGAGAATCAATAGGTGAAAAATCACAAAGTGATTTTATACTCAGACAAGTTTTTTTCCATTTTATATTGTGCACATAATTGAACCTCTCTGAGTGGGCAAGTGTAGCCGACTCTGAGCATTGCTCAGGACCTCTTCCTTCACTTTCTTCTCATAATTTTCCATCACGTTGTATGGTGATATTCCTAACAGTCCCATTTCTGTCCTGCATACCAGGCAAATGCACATCCAAAACACAAAAATGCACCACTATGACCAAAGCCTGTACTCCCAAGGCTCTGATGTACAAGAATATCCTACACTTGAGACATCCCTCAGGCCTCCCTCTAACATATCTTACACTATCTGGACAAGGATCTGCAGGTGGTGTAAGAAAACCTGTTCCAACGGCTGTGCTAATTCAATGAAAACTGATTATCTTCACAGTCTTTTATAATTGTCTTATGAGCAATTCTCAATGGGATACTTTTAAACATGGATGTTTGCATATTCTTTACCTTTACTTCAAGTGTTTGAGCATCTCTGGGGATGTCAAATGTAATGGAGACCAGACCCTCCTTATCACAGAAGGCAGTCTTCTTCACTGGGGGTTTCCCAGGCAGAGTAACAGTGGCAGCGATAGATAGGAAGGCAGCAGGAGCACCATCAACTGAAGTGGCAGAAACCTATTTAAAAAAAAAAGAAAAAAAATCTGTCATTTAAAGGAAATCAATCCTATGTTTAAAATTGCCCACAAACAAGAAGCAATTATAATTTACAATATTTATAAACTGAGACAAAAAATATAAAGCTGTACACACCAGCATTAAAAAATTTGAGCTTTAAGAAGAGCAATTGACTCAGTCTGGTCTTCAGTTAAGGTAAAAATCTGTGAGTAGAGATTTGAAAATGCCCCAGATTTTCACTTAGCATCTATTTGTCCTAGAGATATTTGTCATTAACTATTATAAGGTCAATGTCTGTCTTTAAGTCTTTGTAGAAAAAAAATATTCTTGTTTCAATCCTTTGATATGGAAGTGAGAAAGAGATTGTTATGTTTTATAAAACCCTGTAGTGCAACAGCGTACATTGATTTCTAGAACAGGAACCCATCATTTTCTGTCTGCTCAGGTTCTGAGCATACAGAAATGAGACAAACCAGACACACAAACAGTAGCTCTGTTTTGGGCCTATTCTTGAAGGTCTCTGTCCTACAGAGCTCACAGAGGATCAGACAGGGAAAGAGGGCAGATATAAAAGCACTGCTGTGGAGGCAGACAGATACAGTCAGAACACTACATACCTTAACAGAGAAGGGGGCTCCAGGCACAAAATACTTTTTGGTGTTAGACAGATCAACAGCATAAGGAGATCTCACAAACTTCACACTGCTGAGTTCCTCTTCCCTCATCTCACCACCTGTTAATATCAAACGGTATGTGTTGCTGTGGATGCACTAATTATGGACTTGCATATCTTGGTATCTAATTTTCTGGAAGATTTTGTTTTAATTTTCAAGTACTGGCAGGAGTTAATGCTACCTAATGTAATCTTCCGCAATTTTGAGCTTGAGCAACCGCTTTCCATCCAAGATTCTTCTAGCTGTTTCCCTACAGCATGAGCAAGCTTTGCAGCAAAGATGGATCCAATAAGACCAGATTACACCAGAGAAAGATCATTGTGAATCTTACAGACTGTACCAGCTAAGCCATACTGTACTCACTTGCAGTTTCTACAGTGGTAACAGCGACATATAAATGAAACCCTTCCAGAGTGGAAATACTCTTTCTCAATTTCTCTTCCAAAAGTGGTGTATTTAAAGTAACTCTTCCCTTTCCATTTTGGATCTAAAACAAAAGTGGAGAAAAAAAAATCTAAAAAGCGACAGCCCTTACTGGTTTATTGCCATTAGAAATAAAAAAGTGTTGCTTATATCACACTTACAATATTATGGACTTGTTAAGTTTCCGGAATTTCTGACAATATTTAGCTTAGGCAGGCTAAATCAGAGTAGTTCCATGAAATACTTACTGATAACTGTTGCTCCAGGCCCGGAATGAATATTTTGTTCTCGTTTTCACCTATTATGCCAAATCGCACATATGCAGCACCTTCAATCTCTTTCCCATAAGAGTGTCTTTGGAAGGAGGAAAAGCGAGGAGAGGGATCATTATTTTAATAAAAACCAAGCGTAAGGCAGACTAATAATTTTATGCTGAAAAAAATATTGGAATATTTGTAGGCATCCCATTTGTAACTAATAGCTTGAAAACAAAATTTAGCCCCACTCTCTTGTAAGTCAAACATGAAAAATTTTACTGATCTTTGTGCAAAGTGGTGATTTCAAATGCAAAGATATTTATAGCAAAAGCCACACTGGTAGAATAATGTGGGGAGACATTATCTTATAAAATTTGCACTAGAGTAAATTTTATTTTTTTTAAAAACAAATTAATGAGAACTTCAGTTGACTTCAGTTGTCTTCAGTTGCACAGAGTGGTCTTACACAACTTATTCCATTTAGTTTGCATGAGCAGCTAATTCTTTGTATGAGACATCTCATGAGCAGAGCATAGAAAATAAGGGATCAGAGAATCATTTCAGGGATTGATATGAAATATTTGGTACCTCTGAAGATCTATAGGAGGAAGATCGTACCTGCTGATTTGGGTGGAGTGGGCATCCTCTGCCCCAGATCACTCCTACAGGTTTAGGCAGTATGGCATAAAGATCCTCTTGTAAGTGAAATATTTGCCAGATTTGGCCAGACCACCCCTGAACATTTTATAAAGGTCATGTGGAGAGAGGATAGGGCAAGTTGTTGCACCTGGCGCTGTTCTCAAGAAAGCCCTGGCAGATGGCGCCTTGAACAGCACAGTGTGCAATGTGCTACATGAGACCTGTCATGGCCATGGTGTTCTCTTTTGCTTGTGGAAATCCTGCTTCACCTCAGTCCTGTAATGGCTTATTTTTGTTTAAACAAAACCTCTTTCAAATTGACTTGATCAGCAGCACTGATCTATACCAAAAAAGCCAATGAAGAGGCACCTCTTATGAAAACTGCATTAAATGCCAGAGCAAATAAATGGGAAACAATAGTCAATGACACTGAGTAAGTTCATTACATGCATGGCCGGTTCAGAGAAATAAGTTCAATTATCAGGAATTCCATATGCTGATTTTGATGAAAGTCATGGAGGCCTATGTAGCATCACTAGGAACTTTTCCAATAAGGAAAGGAATGGCATCCAGTTAATGAAGGCCAATTTTTCTTCTTATATAATGATGATACTAATGAGGAGTCAAATATACATGAAGTTCATAAACTCAAAATAGAGTGCTGCAACAGCACAGACAAAAATTAAGAAAGGACTGAAATACTAAAACCAGTGATTTGAAATCAATTCATATCACAATATCAAGTGATCATGATTAAAGCTGGTGATTATTCAAGAGAACTAAATTAAGAGTTGAAGGTGATCAAGAGGAGATAAGAGTTGAGTTTGTTCAGGCAAGCACAAGGAGCTGGATACAGGTTCTGTCTACTCTCTCAAGGAATGCTGGGGAACAGGACAAGCACAGTCAAGGACAGCAGGCAGAAGTCCAACAGTCCTCACTTCTTTGAAACTGAATAGATTTCTCCTAATTATGAAAGAAGCTTCCACCTGCCTGTTCTCATTTCATAAGATTTATTCCTCTTTATAAAATGAAAAAACCCCAAAGTCATAAGTTCTGATTTAGTAATTCTCCCAGTAGGCAGTTTCTTAGCATTTCCACTCTTATGAAACCTGAAAATTCAACAGCCAAAAAAATACTTTTATTAAAAATATTTTGATGGGTTAAATTTTCATTAGTTACTCTGTGTTTTATGCCATTCTAATTTGGTATGGAACCAGATGTCATTCATTTTCCATTGAGCCCTACCCTGTGGTCTGGCCAGTCTGAGAGCTCTGTAGCCACCCAGATCAGTGCACTACTGTGCAGCAATGGACATGGTGATGGTCATGGAAATTAATTGTGTTTATCTAACTGGAAGAGTTTCTGCATAAATCATTACTCTCAAACACTAGCTTACTACTTACCGACTTCACTGTGCTTTGAGAAAATTCTATACCCAAACTTGAACCCAGCTCTACTTTAATTATGTTACATAGCACATTGGAGGCTTTAGAACAATTCTAAAGGTTTAAACTAAAAAGCATACAGAAAACCAGGTGATCAGTTTGCCTGGAACCTTGCTTAGCAACACAGAGGAGAATCCTAAATAGCCACCTTTGCTAGCAAACCGAAATATTCAGAAAATCTTGTTACAGCTTGATCAGCATGACCTGGACCCAGGTAGCACTTGGCACCGATGTCCCAGGTCAGTGCTGGAAACAGAGAGTATATAAGATTAGTCAGATCCAAGTCAAGCCAGAAGCTAGTTAACTGTTAATCACAAGAAAAAGGAAGAAATCACAAAACTCATATCTGCTTATCTGCCTGCTAAAGCAGCCTGGATCTGAGCACACTTACTTTGCCTCGATATCAAACACAAAGCTTTCATTCCAGATGTGGTAGTATGGATGAAGTGGGATGAGTTTGACTTCAAAACTTGGAAGTTCTGCATGAGAAAAAGAAGACAAAAGGTCATGACATGTGAGTTTACCTTAAACTCCTGTCCTGGCAACACACACTGAGATAATGCAGTTGCACTGAGGGGATGTTTTAGTTTGAATTGGCAGTGCACTTCTGCAGCAAATCTACTGATCATTTTCCCTTATGCTTCTTTGCTTCACACACTGGAGCAGTCTTCATGCACACAAAATATTTTTATTTACAATGAAAATACGGCAGAAGATAAACTCTGACTGCTCATGAAGTACCCTGGACTAGGAGCAGGCTGAACTAAACCCACCCTGAAATGGGTAGAGCGTGGACACAAGCTCCTGAGCATCAGCTGTGTCACACTGAATTTGCTCCTACAAAGCCAACATATTTGGTCCTGCAGGTATATCACAGTGATTTGCTCCTGCTTGCAGTTGCTTGGAGAGGAGGCAGTAATCTCCACTATTCTGCTACCTCCACCAACTAAGGCAAAATCAATTTTATTAAAATGAGATTTTCATACAATCTCAAGATTTTCTTTTGCCTTTAAATGAAAAAAAAAACAAAAAACCAAAAAATAAACCAACACTAAAACAATGAAACAACAAACATTAATTTTACAAGAAGGTATACTTTCAGTGAAAATAAATCAAGCCACTTCATATCCAAAATTGTTACATTTTTGCATTTTTACTTTATCCAAAGGGCCCTTATTTTCCTTAAAAGAAATTTCTTTGAGGATAGGAATAAGTCTAATAAACTTCCAGAATGAATTTGACTGAGACAAAATGGGCAGCTCTTTTTTCTATTTTTTTTTCCATCCTAGTCTTCACTGCAAACTTTAGCCAGAATTGCAATGACTTCAAAATTGAACTCATCTCATTATTTTTTTCCAGTGGTAGGAGAGCCCTTCCAATATTTTCTTACAAAAAGTTTAAAAAGTGTTTAAAAAGTTACTAAACCTGTATAAAAACAGAGATGTTCCTTTTTTTACAAATATAAACGGAAGCCACACAAACCCAGAGTTTTTCTTCTGTGCATCAGAGATAGCAATGGTGCACTGAAACACCATGAAAATTGTCCTTAGTGCCTTACTACAGACAGTTTTAACCACTGCAATATACTTCTAACACACAGTGATAACTTCTTATATTTATAATGCAAATTTTATAATATCTCACCGTATCTTTTAACTTCAAATTCAGCAGAAACATTAGACATTTCATGTTGTTGAAACCAGGCTTTGATTTTCCAAGTTCCAGGCCTAAAGTACAGATTCAGCAGAAAATAGTTAATTACAATTCCTCAGATATTTTATGATGCCAACATAAAAATTATCACTGAATTATAATATTTTCCTTGCTTTATCTCATTATCTAATTAATTAATGGCTTTCTTTTTGATGGGAGAAGCCAGCAACATGTTTCAAAATGTCCTAGGAATCACTCAAAATAAGTATGAGGAAGTGCAAGATAACAGATTTGCAAATCTCTACCTTTGAAAAGTCCACAGAAGCAGAGAATGCATCAAGTATTTCCTATAGCTTATCTTCACTGAAATATCAAAATCAACCTAGCATGCCAGAAGATGCTGAATATTAAGCAAAAGCTTGATTGTTTGAAATCAGGGATAATTAATGACACTTTGCAGACTAGCCCTTTTAGAAGTGCTGTCTTGAATGAAGCCATATGTTCGAGCAGATATTAAAGCAGTTTGTTAAATTGTTCTTTACCAAGAGACATGCTGCTAATTGCAGCGTATTAACAGTAAATTCTGGATTCATCTCTCCAAGATGAGGTGCTCAAAGGTAAAAAGATATTAATCACAGGCTCAGTATGTGCTCCATGGCTAAAGAAAGACAATTTTGAAAGGTAATTCAGGAAATTCAGTGGTTAAAAACCTAATCTACAGGTTTTGATGCAGAAGGCACAGCAGTAACATACTCAGCAATGTCAGGTATATCAAAGTGTTCACCAAACACCGTGTTTATTTTCCGGTCTGACTTTTTGACCACCATTCCATTGGAGTTCTGTTGGGAGAGAAGAAGCAAACACGAAATTATGCCCCAGGCATCAAACATTTACATCCAAAAGCTCAGGGTCATATCCTAGTCCTATGGAAGAGAAAATGCTTTGCTTACTTTGATACTTTAATATTCACACATCATGTGTCTCCATGTTTCTGAGATGGGCCAAACATAACTACCGCTATTTCACTATGTGCAAATACAGATTTCTGGGGGGACTCCCAGGTAAAGTTCTGCTCTTGGATGTTTTATCCAAGTTTTCCATAGCTCCTGTGCTGAAGCAGCACTCATCAGTGGTGTTTTTGCATACTTACCAGCACAGCAACCGTAACTGTGTCATGCGTCGGCCTCATAGCGTTGTCCAGAATGAAGATCCTGTATCTGACTGTTTAACAGAAGAATAAATACATTCACAAATTTCTTTCTGTCCTTTCTAGATACTAATCATTGCAATCTGTAAACTGAGTTACTGAATTTAAGGCAAAACACTTTCTTTTAGTGAAAAGAAATTGGAGAAATTTCAAAAAATAATTACATTCTTTCATAGCCTTCCATGTTACATGACTACACAAGTTTTTGAAGCAAATTCAGAAAATTGCTCAGGGAGCTTCATTCACTTTTGTATTCTTTCTGCAGCTGAAGCCTGAAACCAAACTCAAAAACTTTTTTTACTCGCCTCTTTTGTTAATTAATTAAATTTGAAGGTAACAAAGCAGTAGCAGTCTTAAACAAGTAAAGGTAACTTATTGGTGTTGTTACAAGCAGAAGCAGCAGGAGTTTGTTTTTTGGCTGATTTCTCAAGAATTTTTTTTTTTTAAAGAAATGTCATCATTAACCTTTTTGCACAAAAGGAGCAGCTTTTTTTTATTTGTCTCTCTTAAAAGTGACTCTGGTTCTGGAGGCAGTTCCACAGGGGTTGCTGCAATGTGTAGAGCAGACCCTGCAGAAGCCCTGGCTGCTGGAACAACTGGGTCATTATCGCTTTTTCTAATCTTGCCCTTGCCACATCCATATTCAACACCTGAAGAGCAGCATTTCTATTCTAACCTTGGGAACTCGGTGTGTATATGGGTTTATCTGTCTGGATAAAAATGTAGCCTTTCTTGGAGGACAGGAGGATGCGAGTGCTCTTGGCAGTCGAATAAAGCTCCTTGCTCTCAGTGACCAGCAGAACATATGGCAGAGTATTCTTCTTGAACAGGTTCTGCTGCAGAGCCCCTGGCTCGACCTGAAGGGAATAAAAGGGAAAACCCCACAGAGTCAGAGATGAGCCTGGTAACTTTGGGACCACATAGCTAAGGCCCCACAACAGCTGAAATGCTTAAATAATCTTATTAGCATCATTCAACAGAAGATTCACTATTACATCTTTCTTAAAGGGTGTTATGTTTTTCTTACTAGGTGAATATTTCTTTTAAAGTAGAAATACTCTCTAATCCTCCATTTTCCACTGCAGAAATGCAGTTTCTTCTGTCCAGTGTCAATAACTCCAGGCAGGAGACTTGCCTGTTGATTTCCATTTGCCATGTATATAATGTAATCCCTATTTATGCTAAAACCTTGGTTATGAGATTGCTGCTTTACTTCATGCGGTTTAATGTGATGTTTCTAAACATCACCCTCAACAGGAACCTGATTAGAAAGCTCAGCTGTTAGCTTTGGGAGTAACCAACCAGAGCTAAATTGATTATCGCTGTGTGTTTTTTCCCCAAACAAATAGCCCAAAACAGTGTTGCTGAATCCTGCCAGACTTCAAAGAGTCATGCCAGAAGTGAGTGATGCATCGTAGGATGTAAAGAATTAATCAACTAAAATATCTGCAGAAAGAACACAGGCTTTGGTCTAAAAGACTACACATTTTTAAAGGTTTCTTCTGTATTGTAAAATAGCCACTGGTAAGCCAAAGGCATGAATGCAATTGTAGTTTAAGTGAGGCAGAAAACCCAACAGCGATAAAGCAATTAGATGTGTTCAAATTAAATTCCATTTATCACCATGTGACAAAACCTTGAGCTTGTTATGTGGACACAAAAGAATGTTCACAATCACCACAGAAATTACATTGGGCATTGTTTTATTAGCTGGTTGGGTGAATAGGTTGCTGCTGTGACTGGAATTGGTTTTGTCACGTGTCTCTTGAGATCAATGTTGTCTCAGTTCCAGCCTATTCCAAGTAGAGATTATGAGCTTTTATCACCAAATAAAAATATTTAAATCACTGTGATGACAGACTCACCATTATTTTTTTCATTTCTTGGTAGCCATTGTTTTGATTAAGGTTAAAGTAGATCCTCTCTGATAGGAGCTGGTTTTTTGTCTCATCTTTGAAGTACGCAGTAACTTGCACAGGACTTTGTGCCCCATGGACTTGAACTGTTATTGTCTCATGTGTGCCCACATGAACCACATTTGGGGCAGTAATGAGAAATCTAAAACAACAGAAAAACAGATTGCCCAGTATGTTCAATGAATGTCCAAACAATATGAATTTTAAAGATAAAAGAGGTTCTCACAAAATAGCTGAGCTTGGGACTTGTGGAGATCACCTAATCCATCACCCTTGTTAGTCAGAGTAGAGGTTAAAATAAATAATATCCTCTGACTGATCTCCAAATTCTGGACTATTCCATTTAAATCCTATAAAACATCAATCTCTACACATAGACAAGAAAAAAATCCGCAATATGTTCCCAGGAACTATCAATTCAATTTATAACCAGGTGTAAGTCAGAGAAAGCTCTACAAACTCAAATTTCTGAAACAGAACAAGGCCATGCATTGAAAGACAATGAATACATATTCATAAATATACAATGAATGTTACAAAGTCATATATCTTCATGTACTAGCACCCACATTATGCCACCTTACACTTAAATGTGTCAGGAGGTATGTAACTCTATATAACCCTATATAACCCTATGTATGGGGTTACAAGTAGCTGATCTTCCTTGCAATATCACTGTGAAATGCTGGAAGTGAGCAATCACAGAAGGTAAGGCCATATCCCCTGGGAAGGGCTGAGTTGGAGGCTAAACCGCTTGGGAATTATTTTTTTCCTCTTATTTTCCTTCATTCTTAACCCTACTTCGGTGCTTCTTAGTAATTGATTTCACGACCTTTAAAATGTCAATCATTATCCTTGCTCTCATTTTTTTCAAGTCTATTTTACACAAAATGATTTTACAAAAATCAGAGAATTGTGTGAAAAGCCAAGTCCTGTCTCTTCACATATGATATCACATAGGCAAAGAACAGTTCTGAGCTGAAGACAGGTGCTTTTGGAAAATGATTATTAGAAGACTTCTAAAATGAAAGGTGAATGATTCTGCTATTATCAGAATGGATTGGCTGAACTCTCTTTTTCTACTTTTTGAAAAAAAAGTTTCTTCTTTTCTAAGTGTATAAAATGAAAGGTGGGGTATAGAAATCAGGGAAAAAAGCTGATATTTAATTTCATTCACTCGGGATCTGTTGGCTCGAGCAAAAGGTGACATTAGGCCTTGCATATATGTAAATCTCCACTGAAATAGAGGATAAATACTGGAGGTTTTCCCAGAAGAAAAACCTTTGTTTTCTGCAATGTATAAATCAATTACAGAGATTTTTTCCCCCAAGATTTTTCAATCCAGTAAATGCAACAAACAGTAGATGAGCAAACAGCAATAAGAGAGGGAGCAGCATGCTTTAGTAGTACATTTTTAATGAATGATTCCTGAGAGAAGACTTCATCCTTAAAAGGGTAGTTTTAAGCTTTTTGCTTCTTATCTATTTAAGGTTACACAAATTTTCAGTGGTCCAATAAACGGGCTTTTTGGATTCTCTATCGACAGAGAGAGAATATTTCCCACCTTCACTTTCAAGGGATTTGTTAGGATGGAAGAATTTGCAATAAAATATACTTACGATGGTGCTTGTTGTGTATTGGACAGCAGCAAACAAAAGGTCATCAACAGTACCAGCCGTTCCATTGGGAAACTCTACAACATCTGCAAAACAGAAGCACCAAAGAGCCACCATCAATTCAGGTGCTGGCTGTAGGAAATGGGCTGATAGCACATTGCAGCAATTACTGTTGCCTATCCTGGTTATTTATTAATAACTTGCAAAACTGTGCAAGCAATAGTGATGGACATGCTGGTGGTGCACGCAGTAATACTCTGGGGAGAAACATCCTGCCCTAAGTCACAATTTTATATTTTATTGTTCATCCATTCTCTTCCAGCTTCAATGTTTTCACATGATAGCAGCTAAAAGTCAAGTGCAGAGAGATTTCACAAATACTGCAAAGGTATCCCAAAATCAAACAAGACACTGTGGCTTAAAGAGTGGCTGCAGAGTATTTTTGAATGCAGACAAATGTGGATGACAGGTTCCTTCTCTAAGCCTTTATTTAACCCCAGGCATCTCTGTGGGCCAGTAAAGGTGAGAGAAAGTTCCTTCTGTTTAGACAACATCAAAGGAACTGAAATCTACCTGTACAACTCTGTCTCAGTCTGTGAGGCTTGGAGGCATTAATCTGCTTTGACTTCAATGAAAATGAAATTGATGCCTCTCTCTGAGCCACTCAGCCCAATTTGCCTTCATGCCCAAGACACTGGGCTTTTCAGAGGGTAACCAGTCTCATCTTACCATAAACATGTAAGATGAATCATCAGCTGAAGGTATTCCAGAGTGCATGAAACACATCTAAAAAGGTAAGATACTGATAAACAGGGGGGAAAAGTCCATCTGAAGAATAACGGTTTGTACAAGAACCAGTTTTGATCAAAGGTAAATGAAAGAACTGAAACCCTCATCAGGTCTCATTTTTGCAAACTTTTACTGCACTGTCATCTCCCAAACACAGTTTTGTTGACCCATGAAAATGGAAACATGCCCATCAGATTTACAGGCACGTCAAATGCCAGAAATGATCACATGGCTACTCCCAGGCTCTGGTGATGAACTGCCCTTTAATGCACCATGGCCAAGTCTGTGCCTTTAATTATTAGCAAAAGATGCCTTAAACCAGCACTCCCTTGTTTGCTAGGTGAATTCATGCTCACAGCAAAGGCTCATTGCCCACAGTCTTGGGACCTTCCTCTCACCCCAGCATTTGCCTGAGTGACAGCTCCTGCCTTGCTTTTTGAGACAAGAAGGCAGGGAAAGAGAAGAAGCTGACCACAAACTAGTTCACTATTTTACACTTAGAGTGCTACAGGTGTGGTAACTCCCTCTGAGACAAAATCAGACAGAAAGTACTCTCTGTCCATTGGTGTTCACAGAAGAGTTGGGAAGCAGTAGCTGGCTTCAAACTCACATTAGGAAAAGCTACATTTTCCCTGCTCTCGGTGTAGTTGTTTTTTGGGGTTTTTGACTTTTTTTTTTCCCCAAGAGACAGTCAGTTTCCTTCATCTCTTCTGGTTTGCACTCTCATTTCAGCTGTCAGAAGAGAGGAAAAACTTGAGGAAAGATACATGTGGATCCTCAAGGTCAGAATCCATGCCATTTAGGAGATGTTTATAGGAGTTCAGACTTGGGAACCATTAAGAACAAAGTTATTTTCTCTCTGCCCTCCCTCCCCACCCCCTAATTCCCTCTGCAGTTATGCACTCACAAAACTGATTTACTTCTGTGCCAGCATCACTTTCCTCAGGGCTTCTGGCCACCCAAACCCTAGAGAGATGGTGAGGAAGAGTAGAGATTTCCACCATAAAGCTGGTCCATGTTCAAGGCAAAGATATGTGGAAGAAAAAGTCCCTTTGGGAACTCGGGCTTGTGCCTTCCCTACGGGCAGAAGAGTCTTGTTAAACCTGCAGCTGGTAAAATAAGGATTCTCACTCTTGCAGAGATAATGGGAAGAGTTAATTAAGAGCAGCAGTGGCTCTGGAGCATGCTAAGGCTCCTGCCCTCTTCTGAGACAGTTCTGCTGCTCCATCTTGCACTGCTGCCATCCATGGTCAGAGCTGATGCAATCACTGAGCAATTCTAGTCACTAAAACAGGACAAGAAACAGCTCTGAGTGGGTCCTTTGCTTTTCTCCAGACAAACACAGAGTAAGAAAAGAAACAACATCTCCAAGGTCAGTGCCCATTCCTTGAGAAAGACATAAGGGAGTTCTCCTAACTGAAAAGCCAACAATTTCCAGAAGACCACAACACAACCAGCAGGGATTTCCTCTTCCTGAAGTCTCAGGAAAGGCACTTCTGAGGTGTGAGGTCACACCAAAATCTTGCTCTGTGCCCATCTTTATCAGAGGGGAGGAGATGAGATTTCCATTGTCCAGGCTGGATTGTTTGTCGGGCACCGAGATCTGTTTGCACAGCTATACAAATAGCCATGTATGAACCCAGCTAGACATTTTTACAGATCACTTTCTAAAGGGCACTTTGGAAAAGCTATTATTATGCTTTCACTTGTCTTTAATTGGATTTGTACTCTTTTGCTTCCTTAAGTGATGTATGAATAAATATATGTGAGTACACAACAGCTGTACACAGCAATATGCTGTGTAACTATTTTGTACTTGAATTTAAGATGTTCTGACTCTTAATAAAGCTATTTTTTTCACCAGAATGTAAACCAGTGACTTCAATTAAATAGAATTTTTTCTCACTGTATCTTGCAAACACAAAGGAGCAAGCCTGTGCATAACCACTTATATAATGAGAATTAAAATTCCTTATGCTTAATTGGTCTGTCTCTGGGTGTGTGTAAAATAATCATTGGTTTTCTAGTATCACAGATTCTTCACACTGTGATTTGTGGTATAATGTAAAACATTCCAGTCCAAAGCCACATCAAAATATAACAAATTTAACCTAACAGCATAAAACAATCTTGGTTGAAGGTCTCCAGCACATGCATGAGAGAGAGAACACAGAAAATTCCCTCTAAAATAACTTACATGCCCCTTCTTTTCCTAAGGCAAAGTCCTTTCCTGTGTACTCATCAGCCACTTTTCATCTATTGATCCTTCAGCTGGCCCAGTCCAGCATGGATTGTGGAAAGCACAGCCTGGGATTGATGAGTGTGTGAACCCTGAACCTGGAGAGACAGAATTGCTTTGTTTTGAGTGTTTGCTGTCTCTCCTTTCAGTACCTTCGTTTGAACTTGGTGGGATTTCACAGTGTTTTGAGCACCAGCAGTAGTTTTTGTTCTTTGGCATGAAGTGCTTCCCAAAGCCTTTTTCCCCTTAATCAGCCTAAATACTAACGAGACCAAACTCTCCTTTCACTTTCGTCCTGCAGTCTTTCACCTCTGCCCAGCAGAAGGGTACAAAGGACAGCTTCACAAAACCCATTTCACAAATAAGCACTGCAGTGACATCCTCTCTGCC
>PYHW01010739.1:4073494-4093572 GCA_013186435.1 Turdus rufiventris
AACTGTTTTCCAGCTGTGTTATTTATGACAGTAGTTTAAGTGTAATTATTGTCATGGGCATTTTAGACATTTTATATAAGAGTTCTTAAGGATGTGAGGACCTCCTGGGTGAGAATAACTCACAGTTTATTCTGCCTATTTGCCATCAACTCTTTCCATCAACTCTGCATATGGATGATGTGGGGACACTGCATATCACCCACGGGATCAAAGCCCAAGTAATACTTGGTAACCCAAGGAACAGAGCACTCCTGAGATTGGTCCCTCCCTGGGCAACAACTATCCTGAGTATGGAAGGGCTTCTGTCAGGAAATAGTCATACACATTGAAAGAAAGCAGATGCTGAGAGGATTGGGATAAAGCAAAGCTTGGAGGTTGAATATTGTTCATTTTCTGGGAACCCCAGAGGGAGACAGTGGTAATACAATCCTCACTAGAGTTCCAGGCTACCTGCTTCACTCCTCAAGGGCCACAGAGAGAGGAAAAATGAGATATGCAGATACATGCTAAAAAAGGAAATGTTGAGCCAGTGGGGAAACACCAAACAATTTTCCTTCTTGATTCTTAAAATGGCTCCTCACTTGTGACCAGTAAAAACAATTATGGAGGAAATTTGAAGAAAAAGTTTCCAAGGAAATGAAAAGTCTCATATTAGAAAACCCAAGATGGTAATTCAGTATGGGACCTAGAACATTAGATTAAGAATCGGGGGACACAACTCTTGTCCTGCCTCATCATTTTAACATTAGACTTTTCAGTCCAAAGTAATTTTGGTCCAGTTGTGACAACTACACTCACTGATTTCAGGGAGTCACTGAGTGGTTTGGGTTGAAGGGCACATTTAAGGATCATCTCACCCAACCTCTCTGCCATGGTCAGGGACTCCGACTAGACAAGGTTGCTCAGAGCCCCATCCAACTTGGCCTTGAACACTGTCAGGGATGGGGCATTCACAGCTTCTCTGGGTAACCTGTACCAGTGCCTCACCACCCTCATTGTAAAAAGTGTCTTCTTTTCATCCAATTTAAACATACCCTCTTTCAGTTGCCCCTTATCCTGTTCACTGTAGCCCTTGAAAAAGTCTGTCTTTCTTATTAGCCCTGTTTATACATTGGAAGGCCACAATAAGGTCTTCTTAGCTCATTCCCTTCTTCAGAATGAACAACCCCAAATCTCTCAGCCTTTCTTCATAGGGGAGGTGTTGCAGCCCTTTGACCATTTTTCTGGTCCTCCTCTGACCCCCTCTAACAGGTCCATGTCTTTCTAGCACTGTGCACCAGAGGACTGAATGCAGTGGGCCTGTGCAAGATCTTAGGTGTTCCCTAGTTTAAGGAACTTCAGTCTGATCCTTCAGTATTTTGTTTTTTGTTTGTAAGAGTGCGCACCAATGCTTATTCAGTTGAGTAGAATGATTAAAAAAATCTTAGAGGTAAAGTGATAGATCCTGCCTACTGCATTTGTGCTATTGTAGTGCTGCTTTTTTGGGACATGCTTTTGGACATAGTGTTTCATCTGTGATCAGATGGAAAGATTAACATGGGCCGCAGAAAGCCCAAGCCCCTTTTAATATGAGTATTTCAAGAAAAAGAGCTAGTCTTGGTTTGAAAATTGTTGGTGATGGGGGTTTAGCTGGCCACAGTCTATGACATTGTTGCAACATTGCACCTTATTGAATTTTTAAATATTCTGAATTGATGTACCTGAAACTTCCACATACTGTATTATTAAAGCCTTACCTGATATAATAACCCCTACAGTGTCCATTTATTTATCACAATGCAGTTCTAATTCTTAGTTTTTACTTGTGGGCTACTTCCAGGTAAGAGTTAGGTTGCTTCCTAGGCTACTTTGCCCATTTTGCAATGATTTTTGCACATTTTTTGACCTTTCTTTGAAACACCTTATTGTTCATACTAGGAACACAAACAAGGTGTGGTTTAGCACTGCTATGAATTGCTCTGGAGTCCCTAGAAGTAGATGAGAAATGCCAGACAAAGGCTGAAGTGCTGAGCTAGTATAAATTCCCCTCACCAACTCCATTCAAACTTTTCCAAAATGTTGAAATGTGGTTAACTCTGAGAAG
Organism: Turdus rufiventris; assembly: GCA_013186435.1. NCBI lineage: Eukaryota > Metazoa > Chordata > Aves > Passeriformes > Turdidae > Turdus > Turdus rufiventris. Next base: position 4,075,578 of record PYHW01010739.1, read on the forward strand.
GCAGGTTTCACATCAGATCATGTATCATCTCTCTTCTTTGCCAGGACTTAATGCCCTATCAGGAATCATCTGTTCTCCCACAGGTGGCATAATGCCAAATGAAAGCATAAAGAGTGCATACATTTCCTTGTGTACTCTGGCTAAGACAACAGGAAAGCGATTGTGTACCCCTGACTGATATGGATTTATTCTGTAAGATGATTTAATAGCATAACCTATATCACTAATGAGCATGAAACCACAGCCACACTGTTCCAGTATTAGCTGTATTGGTTCCAAATTACAGAAATGATATAACTTCCTTCTTACACATCCCAAGGTCACACTAGCCCTTTTGATAACCTGGAAAGCTGGCAGTTTATGTTCTCTTACCATTCCAACATGACCGCCAGTTTTTTTTCTTAAACCAATATTTTCTACAGCAGAATCCATTTCTCTATAATTTGTTCCCAGCTACAGAGCTTCACAGCTGGGCTCTCTGAAAGGTATGCCATTTGCCTGTTACCATATGTTTCCATATGATCCATATTGCTATGGACTGGATTTGTTTTGGTCAATTTTGTGAGTTTTAAAGCTAAGAATTTTACCAGTATTGCCTATCTGCACCTCCCTACACCTACACCTACTACAGTCAGTGAATGAAATTCTACCTTAGGACTGAATGAATCTTCGTCCGGAGGTTCCACTTTTAATACCAGAGACCTAACTTGGATTTTGTGTCAGTTGAAAATCTTCTGATAATAGTTTTATATTTTCCTAATTACCCGATAAAACTATTTACTACAGTTACCAGACAAAAAAATAATTCCCAAATGCTATTCTTGCATCACAGAAACTGTCCCCTAAACCAATGGTTATTCAGCAGGAGAGGAGTACATGCACTCCCACCAATTTAGGAACGCCTTGTTTATTAGCAAGAAATTCTGTTTCCATACTATTATTACAAGACCAACAGCTGGGAATCAAATTGGAAAGGAAACATGACGAAGATGTCACTGGAATGGTACCTGCTGGAATCGGATGTCCAGGTCAAAAGTGATGGGCTCTCTAGGATTGCAGATCACTGGCAGGCTGTACTCCTGATGTGGGGCAGTGGTGCAGGCTATCAGCTTCACTGTGTACGTTCCAGAATAGTCTCGAACCTGGACACAGAGAGAGAGGCAGCTGTACCACCAACATCCCAACTAACAGGCTGGGCTTAGTGAGGGCTGAGGTTTTACCGCAAAGTCTGACACGAAGCTCCACTGCTGGACTGGCAGGTTGTAGGTGGGCTCACTTCGGATGAGGCTGAGACTAAAGGTGAGGCCCGGGTGGTCAGTTGACATAACCATGGAAGTTAGAGGCGAAGCTAGAAACATGCCAAAGAGACAGATTTGTCACCGTTAGTGCTTCACTGCAAACTCTCAGAGCCTGAAAAACATGCCCAGTAATTCATAAACCACAATGACATAGCTGACGTCAGTACCTTTACAGGGCACTGGATTTTATTAACTGAAACTAAAATCAGTTACAGACAGCTCAGTTGAGCCTCCTTGATTCTTGTTCAAGTGTCTATTCAGCAGCTGCTTTTGGGCTGCACAATGAGAAATGTATGGAAAATAAATTTAAGAGACAGTCAAAACAGAGAGAGTGGAGTGGCAGAGATCTGTAATCCCTCCTGTTTTAAACTTGGAATGTCAGCCTAGGGAAACACAACATAATTTCTCTTAGTAACTGAATACTTTTGTCTCTGCCTGATAGGCAAAACCAAACACATTAGAGGACAGCTTAGAAAAAGTTAAAGTACCATGAAGGAGTTTTATGGGTTAAAATAACACCTGAGTTAAACTAGAAGAGATTTTCTATTTTTTTTTTCTCTTCTCACTGTTGTTCAGCAGATTTAATTTAGTTAGATATTCTTTTCCATGGCTGGCATTCATGCTCCGATTTATGTCTATAGACCGAGTCATACACCTGTAATTATTCTGAATAAAGGCAGTGGGGTTTAAGCAGATTAAATTGCAGGAACAGGTCCTCAGAAATGGCTAACTGAATATCAGTGAGAGTGTTATAATAACAGAGTGATACAATGACTACACAAGACTTTTACTTGCTGTCTGAAAAAAGTCTAAATATTCTGGAAAAGCTTCAAGTTAGAAAAGAAATTTTAATGCTAAGTTCCTAGGGCAATATAAGTAAATAGTAATTATAATGATGGGGTTAAATACATATATCTATAGATCCTTAATGGCACAATGGCTTAAATCTTCATCCTTCATAAATCAGGATCTTGATCAAGTGGGACTATTGGCCTGCCATCAGATTAATGTATATTTCAACAAGTTTAACAACCTGAATACAGAAATCAATGACAAGTAAGAAATCACAAGCAGAGGAAGAATCTGTATCTGAAGAGCATAGTATAAAAAAAAAATCAGCTATCAGAAGCAGAAATAGAAAAAAATCCAAAATAGCACGAAATCTGGGATGGGTGTCCATTTCTGTAGTACTGCTAAAGGGTAGGTTTCACTTACCAGGATGGGACATAACAAACAGACCATGAAACCGGGCTTCAGTCTTGAAGTTGACAACCAAGCGCCCCTCTTCACTGATGCGCATGCTGGTCGGGAACAGGGAACCTACCAGCAAAAAACAATTAGCAAGTGTGTTCCACCTGCAGGTGACAAAGAAATCACAATCCTGTGAAACACTAGACCCACTCTCATCTACCCTTGCCATGTCACATTTTTGGGCAGGCCCTCTGGTACTTTTTGGGTTGACTCCAGATTCTTCTCAAACAAGAATTTACACAGCAAGGCCTTGAGTTTTCAGGATGTGATGCAGCTTCCAAAACATAGAGGGAACTGCCCTGCAAAGCCATGCTTTTACATGTTACCACGGACCCACACAGCTGCTCTAGCAGGCAGAGGAAAATCCACACAGAGGTCTGTGCTTGGGTTCAGGCAGCATGGTCAGCTGCCAGGGGGATCTGCAGAAAGAAGACTTTTTTTTTCACCAAGTATTCAAGCTGACTCCTACCAATGAAAGCTGCTCCAGAGATACCCTTTATCAGTGCTTCCCTGCCTCCTGTGCCAAGGCAGCAATCATCAGTATTAGCTGGAGCAGCTGGTTATGACTTCCACAGCAATCTGCTCTACAGTGCTGTAAACTGTGAAACTCCTTCTTACAGGCTTTGCATTGCTGGCAATTTTTGGCATGAATTTTGCACAAAACAGGACTCATCTATTCTAATTTCAGATTACAATATCTTGTTTACACATCAAAAGTGGTTTATATCTGTAGCTTGCAACCAAGACACTTTTTCTCCAGATTTCTGCAAAGCTTTAGAGTTCAGGTACTTTCTCCAGTGCTCTCTTACAAATAGCCAGTGATGTACCACCACTCTGCTTGCCAGAAAAAAGAAGGAAACAGGAATGATCCCCCTAAATGTGCTGGAAATCTAACACACCAGTGTGAATGTACACCACCTGTACAAAATCATCTGTACCAATTATATTTCTTGGTACGACAGAAATAACTATATATTCATGAATAAATTAGGGCTTTAAAAGACCTTGACTGCTTTACGGTGTTACTTAATATTTATGTAGGACAATTATATGAATTGAGAGGTATGGAAAGAAACTGCAAACCATTTAACCCTTCTTTGCTCAGAAAAACAACTGCTGAAAAAATACTACCCAAATGAGACTGGGACATGCTGGGGGTTGTTTTGTACTGGTTGTTTTCAAAGGGAACCGAAAATGTTCAGCACCTCCAAAGATGTGGCCATCAGCTTTTTAAACAGAAAAATTAAAAAATTAAACACAGGAAATGATGGCAAAGATGCACCATGTAACTGCTGAGACAGAGGATTAGATTTGGATGTTATTTGGTGACTAGCATATCACATGAGTTGTGGCATGCAGTTTATTCTTCAGGCATGGCATGACATTTGCTTCATTCTTCATACACTGCAGATTCCCCTTGCTGCTCCTCATTTCCTGCTCTCAACATAAGGACAGAAATGGCATAGCAATGATTTCTGTAGTTCACATACAGAGTTAGCAAAAGGAAAAAGTGATTTTAGGTTCCCAGAAGTCCTGAAATTGCATATATACATAATTACAGCTGGTATCTGTATTCTACCTTAAGTTGAGAGAGATAGGAAACACCTGAAGTGTAATGGTGGGAAATATTACATAAATTTGCATAAAAAGAACAATGCAGCACACAGGTGTAACTATATATTTCAATCTTGCACCTACATCTGTATGTCACTATTTGTAAAAAGTAAATTAACTTTAAAAAAAAATAAATTCTGCAATGACAGTTTTTGACTTGTTGACTAGTTATACTCACAAACACTTACTGACAATATCTAACATACTGTAGAATGTCTCAGAGTTTACTACTCACACAGAGGACAGGCCTCCATTATATAGTTCTGTTTCTTTTGGATGTTTCATAAAATTTTCAAAATATCAAAAGTTTCTCAAACTGGCCATTCAGAGCGAGGAAAAAATGGTATCACAGAAATCTTCAATTATTTTTATTAAAGTGCAAAAATCTTGTGTGCTAACAGAATATGGTTACACAATGTACCCTGAAGTTCTGTGTAGATAGAAATGTTTTAAATTTTGCACATGTACTTCAAATACAACAATTTTCTTTCTCTGCAGTAAAAGAGCTGATGTCAACTTTACATTATTTTCATAAACACTCTAGCACACACCTGGAGAGTGCTGGGAAATGACACATTGCAATTGATAATAAATGATTTTTTTTTGTATTGGAATAATTGAAAAACCACCCTCCTGCGTGCAAAATATAGTCCTGGTAACAGAGCATGAGTTCTATGCCAAGGAACTCTACACTCACCTTGGAGCTCTGCCTCAGGTGGGCTGCCGATCCCATCCTTCCACAGGATGGCAGTGTCATACACAAAAGTCAGCCGGAGCTCTGACTGCAGGTCGAAATGCTGCCAGCCCCCGACGCCCACAGGAGAGTGGAAAACGTAAGAGACGTACAAAGGGACTCTCAGTGTGACATAGGACTGCACCAGGTTGAGAACCTGTAAAAACCAGAACTGTGTATTAGGGATCGTGAACAGCAGCTTCGCATAGGCAAGACGAAGGCAAGAGAAAGGGAAGGAAGAACTTGAAAGAAATACTGTGACTCAATCAAATTCTCTCTTTTTGCAAATTACAGATGAAGTGCAAAACCATGCTTCAGTGGTTTTCAGCTGAACTTACATCCCTTCAAATTTCATCTTTGTACTTCAACTGATAAAACATAACTGCCTCAACTTTGACCCATCATTTTTGTTCAGGTTTTTTTAGTACATAAACAACACAGCTGCAAAGGAAGGCTTTAGAAATTTTTCAAATATGCTTTTGCATTTGCTCTATGGTAATACCTTAACCAACTCCTTTGCTTACATTCTTGTTCCTATCAACTAAGAAACATTTCTGGAAGATGCTGAAATTGTTCGGATATCATTGCAAGATCCTTGGACTCTACTTAACCACCTCTGGAACTCTTTCTTGCTTTGTGCATAGATGATAGCTAACACGCTGCAAGCAAACACAGAAATGATACTGTTCTTCACTGCCTGGAATAGCTAAAAATAATAAGTAAGCGGATATGGATTTAAAAATAGAGCTTTTCTTTATATAAAAATTGTGCTGTAATTATCAAAGAATTACATATTCTTTATATATATTTTTATGAAAAAAGACAAGAAGAACAGTGTCAGTAAACTGTCACCTCTTAAGATAGCTCTTACGTGATACATGGATCTAAACCTGTCCAAAGAACTTGTCCTCTTGTTTTGTTACAAATATTTCATCACTCACATATCTCTGACTAAAAAAAGTACTATCCAGATCCTTTTAGACCATTATGGATTTTCTTAGAAATACATGAGAGGAAAGATATTGAGATCATCTCCCAGTGGGAAACTTTTCAGAGTCATGTTGAACTCTCATTTAGTTCCAACAGAAATATATAAATTTGCACATCTGAACATTTCCCTGATTACCTTACATCTTTCCAAAGAGTGTTTTGCACTATCAAAAATCGCCAGCATTCAAGGAAGCTTACAAGCTGGGTTCAACCTTCAGCAAGTCAAGAGGCTGAATGACCATCACCTTACCGTCACTTTACACTTTGAAATGCCTCACAGAGCTTTTACTAATATAATGTAACCACAAATTTACTGCTTGCATTGACTAAATACTTTGACATAATTAAGAACTTAATTAAGGCAAATGTTCATAGTTGCCACAACTCACTCTCATGTGTGACTCTCCTTGATCTGCACTCTGTGCTACCAAAATGTTTTTGACTTATACTGTTTGACTCATTGCATAATACGTGCCAGCATTTACACAGCAGTCATTTGGAAACACACAGTATCACAGAATCAAAGAATTTTAGGGGGAGAAGGAATCTCAGGAGTTCATCCAGTCCAGCCCACCTGCCAGGGAAAGGGTCACCTAGAGTAGGTTACACAGCATGTCCAGGTTGGTTTTGGATGACTCCAAGAAAGAGAGACTCCATGATGTCACTGGGCAGCCTGTTCCAGTGCTCTGCACCTTCTATATTCTTTCCCATGTTGTGGTGGAATGTTTTTTGCTTTAGTTTATGGCCATTGCCCCCTGTGCTGTCATTGGGCATAATTGAAAAGAGTGTGGCACCATTGAAAAGTAAACCACTAACAGAGATTGGTAGATGAGATGCTACAGTTGCAGAGTATATTAATGTTTCTTTGTTGGTTTTACATAGACACAAACAAGAACTTCTATTTGGAGCAGAAAAAAATGTTTTTTTCTCTCTGTATATTGGATGACCAGTTGAAGTTAGAAAAAAAATATTATTTAGCACCATTTAAGTTGCAATAATAGCTTTGGGATATTTGCATGAGTAGCTGAGAAATTATTTTGGACAATTTTAAATTGTTCAAAATAACAATGTAATATTCTCACTTCTATAAAAATATATAGCAATGATGCAAGTGTCTTATGGTTTGCCTCTGATGCAGGGGTAATCTCAAAAATTTTTAATTTCCTGGACCAGTATCAAGAACTGAATGAATATATTTGATTGTATAAAATATTGTAAAGCCATCCCAGACAAACCGTGTTGGTTTTTCTCTCTGCCTTTTTGTTCTATATCTGCATCCTGTACTGTAAGAATTAGACGCTGAAACCGGAGATCTGAAATTTAGTTTGCTTATAAGGAAGAGACAGAAATAAGTGGAACAGGATTTAATATATGCCCATTATTTTCTTAAATAGAAGCATACATAATGCTTAATGGTAAAGTAGAGGACTGGAATATCAAAGTGAAAATTTAATGACCTCGAGGATTAGATTAATAGTAGTGAGATGAAATCTTATAGCTTAAAGTATAAGGTAATAGAAACCAGTCACAGGGATTTCTGTTGAAATGAAAGACATTCATTAGACACAATAGAGGGGAAAGAAATTTTGTTATGTGAGTTGATCACATCATAACCATGACCTTCCTACCCTCTCCATGTGCTATGATCCTAAGATAAACTGAGGAATGGGGTGGAAATTAGAAGCATGCATGCCATTATACAGAGCACTAGTGAGAGTTTATCTGGAACAGCTTTGATCATCCAGGCTTGAAAAAGTCTAATTTGCATTGCAGACTGCAGAAAAAGAAATCAACATAATCAGAGGAATGGCAAAACTATCTGACGAGAAGAGCCTAAAATAGCCCTGCTGTTTAGTCCAGTACAACAAAGGCTGAGAGGGAGTAAGAATGCTGTCTATATACATCAGCAGACTAAGTGCAGAGAAGGGCCACTGATGATGAAAGATAGTGCTGACACGGGAACAAATGGGCATAAGATGGCCATGACAAACACAGCCTAGAAATCAGAAGAGTTTCCGGCATTCCACAAGAATAGTGAGGCCATGAAATCCCGTTAGATTTTAGATTAAGTTTACTGGTGTTGGAAAGACATTATATAGACTTAAGGCAGAGGCCTGGATAGGGTGATCCACAAAACTCCTTCTAGCTCAGTACCTTATGACACATCAAGCTAAAAAATCACCCCTCATTGCAAAGCTTTTCTTGGTTTTCAATGTATCATTGGATCTTCATGCGAACTGTGCATAAAGTAAGCCACTAATGAGGTTTGGAAGCCACATTTTAGGGTTTCCTTGGCTCCATTTCATGGGACCACAGTGTTAGAGAGCTTGGCTTATTTGTACTGGTTGAAATCTAGTGGCAGGATCCTCTCTGGGGCAAGTCTGCCAGGATCTCTGCTCCTCCAACATATTACTGCTGGGGAGAAATCTGAAATCTCTCAATTTCTAGGACTGTAGAATTTAAAAGGTTCTTCCATTTTAGTAAAACCTGCAAGAGGTGTCTGGGCAGCAGAGCTGCTTCCTCAGCTGGGAATTTATTTGCGTACTCAGGTGCTTCCATCAGTATTGCTGCCCTTACGTGTGATTCATGGCAAGGATGGGGGAGGAAGGATTTCTTGCTAAAAGCTCATTGAGTTTTCATACACACAAACCCTTCTACAGGCACTCATGGATTTGCAGGTATGGAGGAAAACCTACAGCACTGATAGAGAATTACTGAATAAATAATTCTCTCTAACAGTAAACAAAAACTTACAAGAGCTTCTCATTCCTACAAAGGAGAATCAACTCTTCTATAGGCAGAAGAGAAAAATATCAAGACATGGTACACTAAGCAATCTTTTTGATACAGTAAAATAAAATAAAGAGGAAGTCAGCTGCAGAGGAAAGCTGTGTCAAAGTGAACAGACACCACCCCACCCCCCAAATGAATCGATGGAATGTGTTACACAGATGGAGGAGTTTGACTTCTCCAGCCCTCCCAATAATGCTGTTTAGACAAACATGAGAAAACATTCTTTCCATTGAGTTATCTTTCTTTTCCAACACTGCACGCAAAGCCTATTGGGAGTAGCCAGCTGTTCATTTGCTATCTCAATGTGACACTGATGAAACCAAAAGGGTAACTTAGAGCTGTGTAAGTGTAGGATCAGCTTAACTGCTGTGGAGAGACAGGACAGGTGCATTATGTATCCATGCATCTTATGCACAGGAAATCTTACCAGTTACACTGAAAAAATTACATTCAGGAAAATCGATTTTAAACAACAATAAGTAGGTGTGAATTTTAGTCTTCTGAGACCAGGAGAGAAATACACACTACAGCTACACCCCAGATGGAATGGGGAAATTGTGTCTCATACTCCATAACAATGCCAGGTCTGGAGAACTTGAGAAGACAGAAGACAAAAATTGTTCCAAGGAGGCAACAGACTCCTACAGATAATATGTGGAAAAATTTAGATAAAAGAACATCAAACAGTGCACCTCAGAATTCACATGTGTAAGAGAAAACCATGATTTATACTGGACATTGATCTAAGAAGTAGGGCTTCATACTTTTCTTTTTGGTAAGACAAATTATCACAGATTATAAGGTATGGTTTAGAATACTAACAATTCCCATTTAAGACTTAGAAAGTATTAATGGGAGTTTCTACAAGTGTTTTTCTTTTCTTCCCCTTTCAGATGCAATCTGTCAAACTTCATTAAGTAAAATACACAATTATTCTAAGATTCTGTCATGTAAAAATTTAGAATATTTACAATAAAAAATATTCTCAGTAATGGGTTTGTGGCATGGACTCTGTTCTACATTTATAGCATGCTTTATTTAGCTGGCTTACATTTCCAGAGGGCAGAGCTTGTCAATGTATGTGTGTGTGTGTACATTGATAGTATTGATAAAATTAGAATTAGACATTAGAAATAACACAAGTTAATGTTTTATTTTGTATATCTCAATGAAACAGACTTTACATGAAAATTGTGTTTTTATTTTTCAAATTATCCTAAGTCTCATGTTCTATTGCACTTACTTGCAGTGTCAGTGAATTTGAGTCACAAAAGCTTAACAATGTTATCAATTAGCTGTTTACACATGTCAGTATGGTAAAACTAAGATTTGGCCCTAAGAAGACACCCAGACAGGTAGGTCACAGGTGAAATGCAAAGGAGGTTTGTTTAAAGAAGTCTGAATGGAGAAGAGAATGCAATACAGCCTTGAAATGCCAGTCCCTTGAAAAAAATTTAACCTCTGACTTTGCTACACAGCTGGTGCATTCACTTTATAGTTTTTTTTTTTTTTTCCTTTACAGCTTAATAAATGCACATGTTTGCAGTTAGAGAAAAAATGTTTGTCTTTTAGTGAGGTTCCATGTCAAGGGAACATGAGTTTGTACAGTTTGCTTACACTTGACTGGGGTCGCTAAAGTGAATATAAAAATCTGAAGACGGACATTTCTGTCTGTTTGCATTTTACAACATCTAGTGAGGTTTTCAGTATAGTTGATTTTTCATCTTAAAGTATCGTTTTGGTAAAACTAGCTCCAATAAAACTGGAAATATACTGTTTCTGTGTAATAAAAACACTGTGCAAGCTGCCTTGTATGAGGTGCAGCAGTACATTAGTGATTTTAAAACCTGTTTGCAGATGAGATTTTGAAATGCTTACTGCCATAACATGTAGCATAAATGTGAACTGAACACAGTGGAAGAAAGACATTTTCAGTTTGGGCCAAAACCAACTGGTTTTTGAAGAGAAAAAAGCAAACTGCTTAGCTATACTCAATTACCATAGTTTCAAGGTATAAAGCTATATATTCAAGCATTTTAATACATGTTCTTCACCTTCTTGTTCCTATAAAACACTTGATTAATGAGCTGTCATTAATGAAATTAGTTTGAATAGCAATTTCATTGCTTCCCTATTGCAAGTCTGGCAATGGACTGGAACTACAGAAAGGAACATCCATATGTAATACTAGGCCAGAACCACACAGAAGCCTTCAGCAGCCAAACTGCCTGACTATAGCAAACAGTTACAACAGCAGGAAATGAGATCAAATGATACTTCACACTCCAAGAAATAAGTGTAGCCCAGTACTTCAATGTACACTTATTAAAGTATGGTCACTTGCTTGGTTTTCACTGTCTCATTTTTTCATGAATGTCTTCATTGTTTTAGAACCTGTGTTGTGAGAATGTGAGATGTCTGTAGTACTTACTTGACTCTCACAATGTCTCCATGAAGTCCAACCTTTGTCAGCTACTTGAAAATAGCAGAAGACTGCCCTCAAATAGGTGAGTTCCCCTTTTTTAAAGCCTATATATATCCAAATGTAGACACTCAATTTTAGATTGTCACTGCAGGTTGTCCTAAAGAAGACTGCTAATCATCACAGTTGACCTCAACAAGGAGAGAACTCTAATCCAAATTAATTAGCTCAATTTAAAGAGGAGCAGGTCTTTAATTTTAAGTAGAAGTTCTTTAAACTGCACATCTGAGTCCATGTTTAGCTACATAAATGCCTGGTTTTCCAGTTGTGGCAGACCCCAGGAACAAACCGTCAAGCTGTACACTGAAAGGAGTGCTGCATCTAGCTCACACAGGGTTTGCTCATGCACAGAATAATTGAGAAAGAGAGTGGGTCACAATCAAAGGCCTCAAAGGGGGAAAAAAAAAAAGAAAACTAAGACCTTCTCTGTATGTATTATGACAGTTCATGAGTTCATGGGAACTGGCTAAGACAGCTGCAGCCTTCAGCAAACACTAGGAGCTGTGCCAGAAGAACTGCACCAGCTGCAGGTCTCCTACCTCACTTCTTACTCACTAAAGTTCATCTTCTTTCCCTACCATAGCAGGAGCTCCCATAAAGTGAAGGTCCACATCATTTGAGATATTGCCATTTCTTAGTGTGAAATTTCTCTGAATCAACATGGCTGTCTTTGTTTGACCATACAGGTACTGGAGAACTACAATCAAAAACAAAATTTTGAGCCTAAAGATCTAGCCCATGTATCAGCTAAATTCAAGACATTAAATTTGCAGTTGTAGCACGATATGGTGTTTTTGTCATTTATCTGTTCTGTCTGTATAACAGAATTTATGCTTCCTTTGTCTGCTAAAAAAATGGTGAAAAACATAGCTGCCAGCTTTCCTCTCACAGAAGAGGATTATTAATTGTTCGCTGAAGGAGAAAAAAACAACAATGGTGACAACCACAGAGATAGGGCACTGACTGCCTCCCCTCTCAGCTGGAGGGGGTCATGTGAAGATAAAGACCAAACCTGGAGGAGAATTAAATGGAGGTGGGGAAAATAGGGAGGGCAGTGAAGCGCGTACTGGCTGCGGGGCAATGCTTCACCGCTAGAAGTAATTCAGCTTGATATTTCACTTAACACACTGTAACCTTTTTTCCATAACCTAGAAGGCACTAAAGGATGACCTCAGCTGCAGATTCATGGCTCTCCCAGCTCATGTTCATCCCCCTCTAGTTGTAAATGAGAGAGCTTACATAAAGTACATAATACTTCTGAAGCCTAAGGGAAGTACAGCTCTTTTCTTTGGCCACATTGCCACTTATCCATGTCCTCCAAAACTGAATATACAGGTTCTTCCAATTTACTAAAATATTGGGATGGTACTTATTTCCTCCTCTGTTTATATGCACACAGAAATAAAGAGGCTTTATCTAGACACACCTTTGTCTAAAGGAGCTATTCACCCTTTTTCTCTATAGGACACAGAAGTATTTAAAATTGAAAAGATTCATACCATGTCTTCCTTCCTTTTCACCGAGGGAGAAGTGGCTTGCATAGTTACAGATGCTTCAAGCTGTGTGTGCTTATGTTGTGTTGTATGGGAGATAAGAATATAGGGTTGCATATTGCCTAGGCATAAGGAGATAGTCAAAGGAATGATGAGTCAAAGAAATTAAGAAATTAAATCATTCTAAGAACAGTGAAGACTGCTGTCATTTTTATCTTGTGGGAATGTGCAAGGTTTACATCCCACACTTGGATGCCTTCCCTTTCTCTCTGACAGCTTCATAGATCTCATGGAATGCACCTGTAGGAGGATCTGCTTTCAACAGAGGCCAAGTCCAAGCACAGCATGGACAGTGAGCTTCCAACATGAAGGCAGAGACTTTGAACAGTCTCTGTAACAGACAAGGAACCAGAACTGATGACAAAGCAGTGAGATGACATCTACAGCAAGTCCTTTGTATCTGAGATGGGCAGAAGTTCCTTTTATTCTTGTCTTCTGATTTAGAGTATACAATCTCTAGTTAAGAGCCACAGAATGTTAGGAAGTTAACCACGTGCTGAAGAGATCCAGGTGCAATTTCTTGTCCAGCAAACTGACTATATGATTACCTCTGAACACCCATGGAGTAAGGTGGACTTTAGGCATGTAGTTATAACAAAATCAAAACAAACAAAAAAATCTGTTTATCTGATTAGGTATCTCTATGTCCATCAGTGACTATGCTTTTAGTAGTAAAGTAGCTCTGTTGTATATGCTTATATGTTTCTGTGGGCATCTACACACTTTCCACATCTGCTTTATGCCATTTGGGACTAACAAAATGAGAATTTGTGCAAATAAGTCTGCTGAGGTCTCACAGAAGATGGATCCCTGGCAAAATGTCAAAAGAGCATAGAAATTACAGCCATTTCAAAAAGCAAGCTCATTCTTTTCATAGGGGTTCAACAAGGAAAAAAGTGTACTCGAAAAGTGAGTTAGCTGTGGATAGACTTCTCTGATGAGAGTCCTTCTTCCAGCCTGTAGGATTATTCCCCAAATGTATTTTTCTGTACATAAACTTCATAGTTACCACTGCTGTTCTCCAGAGCCTGAGTGGGATCAGACAGGCTTATATAGTAATTATACAGGGAAGACCCAGGGATTAATTTCTCTGTTGCTGCTCCAGAAAAAAGTCCTGCACCCTTTTCCTTCCACATTATTATCCATTTCTAGAAATCATTTTCCAAAGTACACCTGAAGTTCTCTCCAATTTCTTGCTTTTAACTCCCCAACTAGTTTCACGGCTCTGTTCTTCAGCCATTCCATATTGGCAGCTTGTTTTCTTTTCTGAACAAGTAATTTTCTGCTGGGTAATGTGAGACCACTGAGACTATCTGCACTAATGGGTCATGTTACCCAGTGAACAAGAGACTAGCAAAGCCAAGCTGCTGGTATGACACTGCAGCTCATTGTTATCAGCAAGAAGTCTCTCCACAATGTTTAAAAACTGCTTTTTAAGATATACCACAATAAATATTAAACAGCCCAGTGTTATCTATGTGCTAAAAGCATTTCTTCAGAAGGCTTTCATTTTAAGAAAAGACTAAATTGGCTCACTATATAGTAGAAGGTGGATTGGTTTGCCTCAAAATACCCCAGAACTGTACTGGGAGCAAATCATAACAAATTTCATCCAGAACAAATTATTCTCTTACTTCTACTAACACAGATGTATTATAAGGGAAATACTTTATTGCAAGAATACAGTAAAAAATCAAGTTCCAGTTCCATACCTGTCCATCTGTCCCAATGGTGCCTCCACAGTCTGTGAGGAGCTCAGACATGTCATAGTAGCTAACAAACTCCCACAAGCAGGCTTCCAGGTTCAGGTTGCGATAGAAGCGCAAGGTATTGAAGCCTCTGATTGTTGGGCTGTACTGATAGGGAATGGTCTCTCCAATCACATCTGGATTCTTGGTGGCATCAGTTAAAAAACCATGGTGGGTCTTTACTTCTGTGTAATCCAACAGGTTGGAGCACTTATGGTTTCCAACTCTAGTTCCATCAGGGCTAAGTGTCAGCTCAAAGTTGGAGAGCTCTCTTGTAGAAATAACAGGCAGCATGCCTAAAAACATTAATTTATAGCACTATCACTACATGTCACCTGTCAGACCTGCTTAATTCAGCCAGACTTTGTCAAACACCAAGCATGTTTTGCCATGCTTTCATATATAGTACTTAGACCAACTACTGTACTTTAGAATTGAAAGAAAGTTGATATGCTAATATGTATGATAATTTTACCCACAATAACTGTCTGTATACTATGAAGTCAAAATATTTCTAAACATATTAAAATTTAAATATATTAATATACAACATATTATTAAATTTAAATATAGTGTGAATGGCAATTAAACTGTATACTTCTATGCACTTCAAAGGAATTTTACAAAGCTTAGGTCTAGCCCAATTTATGCAAATGATGCAGTTAATCTGAAAATGCTATTCTTCACATCAGAGACTATGCATCAATACAGTAGCTTATGGACCTGGTTGCAAACTGCACTTATGCATTCATAACATTTTTCTTTGGTCCTACAGTTAAAAGATTACATTATTAATTTGTCCATTTAAAATAACCTGACCAATAAAATAGCTCAAATAGCAGCATATTGTACAAGTTCTCCTAACTCCACAGCTGATTTTCTCATACCATCAATATGTGGCATTGTCACTGTCAGTTTGATGAGGTTGGCATATTCAGGATCTTCTGGGCCAGTGTAGCGCAGTTTGGCAGAGAATGGCTCTGCTCCAACTACTCCTGATATACGAGGCTGACAGAGACCTAATGGAAAAAAGAGAAAGCAACATTATTTTATGTCCATAGGAAACAATCTATACTTTCCCTTGCACTATTTTAGATGTACTTTTCTTCCACAGTACACGTATCCAAAACAAGGAGAATTTTCTGGGACAACAGATGAACACTTTGAGAAGCAGTTTCCAGAGGTTTCAACAGGAATTTATGCAAAAGAAGATTCAAACAAAAATGATTACTTGATCAACAGGATCACATTTTCAGAGCAAGGTGATGATTTTGCATCGGTGTCTTTTCAGGTGCAGGTGTCAACCTTACTTGCAAAGCCAGTGCCAAGTGCCATACTTTCTTACAGAGGTCTTCAGAGGCATATTCTTTAATTCCTCCCACCATCCTATGTTTTATGGAAGATACCTGACCAGTGTTCAGTTGGTTTTGGCACTGGACTGCACTATGCAGTGATACGCCGTCACAAAAATTTATGACTCTCCTGATCCATCAGTAACAAAAGTGTAGTTAGAAAGATTGTGTCACAGGATATCTAGAAATATTCTGCTTAGAACAGAGCCAGCTCCAAAGCTAGATCAAGTTGCTTTAGAAACTTGATTAATTGCTTGTTAATTTGAATTTTGAATTTCTCCAAGAAAGAAGAATGTGTAACTTATTTTGGTAATTCTTTCCAGTGTTAGTTCAGTATGTACCAGTATTAGTCCAAGTTTGTAGGACCAGAAAATTAGGTTTGTAATCATATGATCTGAGATATACACAACTTCTAGTTGTATAATTCAATGCAGAAGTGTCTGCATTCTGGTCACTTTGTCATGTGACGGCCAAAGGATTACAAGGTACTCTAAGTGAGAAACAAGCAAATGTGGAAAACCAAAACAGTTCTCTTTGCCCATTTCTGAAGGATTTCAAGAAAAAAAGAGGAAGGGCCCTCCTCTTGGAGAGCTTATTGGTTCTGAGGGACCTCATCTTGGTTCAATATCTCCAAGCTGGAAGCTTCTGTCAGGACAAAACAAAATTCCTTTTCTGTACATGACAGCTTTTTGGTTGGTTGGTTTGGTCGGTGGTTTTAGTGCTTTTTTCCCCCTCAAAAGCAAATAACATTGCTAAAGAGACTAAATATTTTTTTTTTGCACAATCTGAATTTCTTTTGAGAATTTGGTCTATGCAATGGAGGTCAGGTGTCTTCAAAATGGAAAATACTGAGGATTTTCACAGGTTGCTTTGAACATTGCACTTCTTTCCTTCCACATCACAAGCTGGCTCAGGTACTGGAAGTAATTTATGCATGGCAACTCAGTCCTGAGCCCGAGTTAATTAGCTCTGCTAATCTGTCAAGTGCAATCTAAATAATCATTATTACAATAACAAAACCAGTCTGTTTAATATAAAAAGAAGGATGAATAATTATGAATGCTTTGACCAGAGAAAAATTTTGTCCATGCCCTGTTATTGGGCCCAGTTGCTTTAGCCTTTAGTCAAGGACGACTTCAATTCTTAGGGGTCCAGTGAGGCCTGACTGCCAAATGAGGTTTTTCTTCTGACTAGGCTTTCACATGCCACACCCATGTGGATTCTTCAATGTCTAATAGGAGTGACACTGTACTGCATCATTACTGCAGTGGAATTCAAAAGTCAACAGAAACCAAACAGAAACTAATTCCATTGCTTGTTATATATTGTTCTCCTGAGAAGAAAAACTTTTTCTTTATACAATGCTTTGCTGTGTCAAGACAGTTTTTGCACCACCTTTATGAACAACAGAAGAAAAGCTGAGATGGTAATTTTAAAATGCCCGATCATCTAACCAGCTTTTGTTAGGACTGAATTTGTAATCCAAGAGAGACCTGTGAATTTTGCAGTAGGTGATGATATCTTACCTTCTGATGTGCTTATAGTGACAATAGGGCTCATAAGCTCCAGACCCTCATTCCCATCTGAATTCACAGCCCGAGCTGCGCACTGGACGCGAGAACCGGCTTGATAGTAAATGGAGTCGAGTGTAATCATCTTGGAGGAAGTGAAGAAGGTATCAAAGTCAACCTCCTTCATGGGGCTGGTCACTCCATCAGGGCCAGTGGGGGCACTCACAAGCCACCGGTACTTTGTCAGAGTATTATTGATGTTCTCACTGGCACATATAGAACCAGTCTTGTCAAAGTCTTCATACTTAGGATTACAGGCCTGCAGAACAAGGCACATGTGTTAAGAATTTATTTGCTTCATGGCAAAGGAGTTTTAAGTCATCAAGAGTCACAAAACTCAATAACATGGAGTGGAAAACCTCAGTAAATCTCACAAGAAATCACCTTATTTTGACAGTGATGTGTTTAGCACTGTTAGGGCAGATTGAAAGGCATATCTAATTATGCTTAAATAAAAAAACTCTATTTTAAATTGATTTATAGGTGAAAATGTGACATATTTGTGAAGGCACAAACTACATATCCATGTGCTACTTTAATTTGAGCTTCTCCCTTTGATCTACAGTAGTTTCACGAATATAAGCCGCACCATTTTAACTAAAATTTTGCT
>PYHW01010739.1:4094022-4110042 GCA_013186435.1 Turdus rufiventris
CGCCATGCCGCGATTCTGTTACTATTTGGCAACTTTGTTGCACGCGGGTCCTCGCTGTGAACGACAGAGTGGCTTATATTCAGGTGCGATTATTTAAGGACAAAGAACTAAATGTTTGCCAACACCCAGAGATGCGGCTTATAGTCCGTGCGGCTTATATTCGTGAAGTCACTGTAATTCTGCAAATGCACTTTGCATTTCAAGATTTATTTTCTTTGATTTTTTTTTCTTATTTAGAAGAACCATTCAACTTGTGACATTCCTGTGCAAAAGGAATGTGTGAAAAAGAATTTGAAGATGGACAAAAACATTCTTCAAGGTATATGAATATTTATGTAAACTTTTCAGTTGCAAAACTACCAGTGAAAAAAAAGAAAGAAGCCTGTATTTCTTCAGCACTCATTTTACAATCTGTGGCACTCACTGAAAACAATGGTTCATCTGTTATCTCCAGTGATTTTAACCCTGCAAATTAAGGCAGGATAACACAGGAAATAGTAAGGCCATGCAATCACAGACACAGTGTGAGTGTCAATATCAAACTACTCTTAGTGACGAACAAGTGAAACATCTCTCTATGCTTATTGTCCACGTGAAAATGGATTAATTATCCAGACAAATTAGATTAGCTCTAAGTATAATTCTAGCTTGAACTAATATGTGTGACTAATATGTGTGACTCATCACCATATGGATTGATACTGGGTGCCTAAAATCACTGAACAAAATACATATACTGATTTTTTTCTCTTTTTGTACAGAAATACTCACTGTGATACAGATGACAGGATAGCCAGCAATGGGACTGGTTCTGTCTTTGGCTTTAGAAGTATCGTCATATATCAACAGAGATGCCACTTGAGGGACAGAGGGAAAGGTGACATCTGCCATGCTGTTCATTTCCTCGATGTAAACAATGGCCTTGGCTGTCTGCCAATGAAAAGAACAGAAACAGTCCTCTGTGAAAATTTAAATAAACAACCTGGATCTTGATCATAATCTGTCTAGCCTTCAAAACCTTGTCCCAAAAGAAGTTCTAAAACCTCAACTGGATGAGCTATTGAGAAAGGGCTGAAGCTCCGAAAGTACACTGCAGAGTGCAAGAGGAAGAGCTAAAATGAAATTTTTCTTTCCATAACCATGAAGATTCAAGACATTTAACCTTGTCTCCCAGTTTTTTTGTTACCACTTCAGTGTTCTGGTAGAACCCCCTATGTGCACTGTGTGCTTTAATGCCTGGTGGAAATGGGGGTTTGTCATTAGCAAAGGCTGTGCCTACTATATATGGTGTGACACTGATGAAGCAGACAGGGAGTTTCAAGAACATTTCATGCCAAATCAGAGGAATATACTGTTTAAATTAAAAGTATGTAAGATATAATGTGAAATAACAAGAATGTGTCACTATTTCATCTTACATAATTAGAATAATATTAACATAGTTTTGACAGCAGAAATCATGTTTCATCTGAAAGTGCTCTTTTTACAGCTTAGAGGTTGTATTGTACTGCCAGAGAGTGTTTCCATGAGGACACCGCTTTCTAAGACTGGTTATGTCTGGAGCGATATCCTGAAGACTTCAGTCTTCCATTGACTCTATGGTCCCATTAACATTATTGCCTTGACAGCAAACTGTTTTGTTTAGGCGACAGTTGGGATGACCTTTTTGTCTTTTAATATACAGGCCAAGATGGTGTGAATAAATCTTAAAAGAAGAGTAAAATTATGAACCAGAAAGTAAGAGGTCTGTCTACCAGATTTTGTTGTTCAGGACTTTGTATGAAATTGTTACCTGTATTTCTGCAACCATGTTCTCATCAGGCTTCAGGTGAACAGTGAAGGCTTCTCTCATCTCCCTTACTCCATCAAACAGAACTTCAATCTCCACAAAGTGCTGTGTTTCACCCTCCTTGAACTCAATTTCTGAAAACATGAGACACTTAAAAATAAAACTGTTCCTTGTAACAAGCTGTGATTCTAGGCCCAGCCATGAGAGATGGCAGTTAATACTCACTTTTCAAATTATAGATGTTTGCAAATTTAGTTTAACCTATTTGATTCTACAAATAATAATGAAAAACAACGAAAATCACTGGAAATAAGACATAAATCAAGAGATTTGCAAAGCTAAGATTTAGTCTGACGGAACTTAATGTTTTGAAAATTATCTGGGACTAATACATAAATGTTGGCAACATATGTGAATGACCAAAAGATTGAAGAATTTGAAATAAAAAGTATTGTTAGGTCTTTTTCCAACAAAATTTAATAAATACAATGGTATATATATAAAAAAAAAAAAAGTAACAAAGCTGTAGCTACACAAGACTGTTGAAAATCATCATCTCTGAAAATCTTCAAAAGTCATGATGATAAAAAGTTCAATCTCAGCTCACTATATTTGGTTTATGTGGCAAGGCTTTGGTAGTTGGGGGCTATAGGGGTGGATTTGGTGAGCAGCTGCCAGAAGTTTCCCCCATATCTGGCAGAGCCAATTCCAGCTGGCTCCAAGACAGACCTGCTGCTGGCCAAGGCTGAGTCCAGCAGTGACAGTGGTAGTGCCTCTGGGATAACAGATTAAAGAAGGGACAAAGCTGCTGAACCACAGCAGCTGGGAAAGAGGAGTGGGAGTATGTGAGAAATGACTCTGCAGGCACCAAGGTCAGTGGGGAAGGAGCAGCAGGAGGTGCTCCAGGTGCCAGAGCTGGGATTCCCCTGCAGCCCTTGGTGCAGACCAGTGTGATGCAGGATGTGCCTCTGTAGCCCATGGAGGCCCGTGGTGGAGCAAGCTCCTGGCAGGAACGGTAGCCCCATGGAAAGAGGAGCCCACAGTGGAGAAGGATTGCTGGCAGGACTGGTGATCTCATGAAGACCCACACTGGAGCAGTTCATGAAGAACTGCAGACCATGGAAAGGACCCATAGTGTAGTTTTTGATGAACTGTTTCCTGGGGGTGAGACCTCATGCTGGAGTAGGGAAGAGTTGTGAGGAGGAAGAAGCATCAGAAATAACGTGTGTGTGATAGACTGCAACCCCCATTCCCTTGAGCCAGTCAGAGGTAAGGAATTTGGGAGTGAAGCTAACCCCAAGAAAAAGGGAAGGGTGGCAAGAATGTGTTCTAAAAATCTAGTCTTATTTCCCATCACTGTGCTCTGGTTTGATTGGTAATAAATGAAACTAATTTTCCCAAGTTGAGTCTGTTTTCCCCATGCTGATAATTGGTGAGTGATCTCTCCCTCTTCTTATCTCAACCCATGAGCCTTCTGTCATATTTTCTCTCTCCTCTGTAGCTGAGGAGGGGGAGTCATAGATCAGCTTTGGTGGGCACTTGAGGTCCAGCCAAGATCAGCCCATCACACTGACCGAGCTAGGGAGTACTGTGATTCTTGACTGTATTAATTATTAAAGAAATAAAAAGTACAGAAACTATTTAACATTTGTGCCTGGAAAGGGGGAGAGTGATAATAACCAAAATAATAAGTGCATTTCTAATATTTTTATTTTTAAAGAATGTCAAATTCACTTTGAAGATATATAGAAATAACCAACAGAAACTTAAGACCAGAAGAACTTGCAGAGAGTGATGTTCTCACTGATATCTAGAAACACCACCACAATCAAAATATGTCGGGTGATAAAGAGTTCTGCACTCTGAAGGGACTGGCACAAAAAGCAGAAAAGCAGCAGTGCATTAAAATTGAATTGTATATGGGAAATAAGGCACAGTGCTAGAGAAACACTCTTCCTCTCCAAAACCTTCAAACCTGGACTGGATGCCCTTTCTAAAGGATATATTTCCTCCAACCAAAGTTATTTGGATTAATACAGAAGTAATTTGGGAAAACTGGGAGAATCTTGCAATCCACAGTGAGTCTGATTAAGTGATCTAATGACCCTTCCAATCCTAAGTGTTATTAAGCCAGAGAAATACTCCTTGTGGTAATAAACATATGAACTCTTAGCTGTGTAACAGCTAAGAATTGTACTGATTTTCAGCTTGCCACACTTCCCTCAGAAAACCAAAATGAGGATGCGGGTTTTGTATCTTTGGCTGAATAGGCAGACTCCCTAAACCCCCAGGGATTCTGAAACCTGTGGTGAAATTCTGCACATCACAAACCTTTCTCAAAGGCTTGGGGGCAGAGGCCAAGAGCCTCTTGTCCTGCAGCAGCTCGTTTCCCCTGAAAACTGCTCCCATGTGCTGTTGGTGCACAGCAGGGAGAATGTAAGCAAGACAAAACTCGCAGGTAATGTGCATATAGGATAAGTATCAGCTGACACTAAAGTTCCTGTGGTTGTCAGGGGGAAGAGCAAAACTCTAAATGCAGGAGCAAAGTGACTGGAATTAGCAAGCTCTGGGTTGATGGTTTCTGTGTGGGTAACAAATTGCCTCTCCAGATATCACTAGTGGCAAATGCCACTCCTATGGAATTTGAAGATGTTGTTGCTGGATCTTCAAAGGTAAGTCTCACATTCCAGCTGGACTGGATGCCAAAATAGTTTATCCAAAATTCTGAAAACACTCCAGCAATGAATGATTAATCTTAAAATACAGAGTAATATAATGTAGTATCATAAACTTTCAAAGAAAAAAAATCATCATGCTACAAACTCCATTAGTCATTGCCTAAAGCTTGTAGGTGGGCTATTAATGGAAAGAAGTTTATCTGCTAAGAAATTTCTCATTTTGTTACACAACTTCTCTCCTCATTCATTAGTAGTATGGAGTAGCAGGCAGCAAATTCAGAAATACAGAAGGAAAGCTTTATTACTACAAACATAGAAAAATAAAAAGAAATACACGTTAATTCCTACTGCTCAAGAAACAAGCACACAATTATATCCTATAAATAGATGTTTCTTCAGAGTAATGTTATTACACTCTGCAAATATAACTGAGGTTTAATTCACACATCTTCTACAATTACTTGAGCTACAGATGTTTTCAAAGGTGTCACAATTCTTTTGTAAATATCTCCACTGATAATTAGTACTCCAACAGCAATTGGCTGTTGTATACCACAGGGGATTTGTCCACACTGAATTTGAATAGTACGATGTGGTTGCAAAGTATTCTAATCACAAAATTATTTCATTTTTCAAAAATTATGTTACAGTCATGAATGAAAACAAATAGTTGGATGTGATAAGTATGATCCTACCTTCTGATATAGGATGATAGTCTTCTCCAGAAGTAGCAGATCCATCCTTTGTATGAACTCTCACAACAGAAACTTTGGAAGTGTCTCCCAGACGAAGAACTGGGATTTTCACAGTTGCTATTTGCCTTGTGTCCTTCGGTTCACTCACACTAAATTTGGTCTCACCAAACTTAATGATAGCCTCTGTCATTAGAAGAAAATAAAATGGTTTTAGAGCATGCAAATGGGCTTCCAAAAGCCAGTAACAATCAACTATTCTCTTACTGTCTGCATCATCCCGAATCTTTATCAGCGTCTCGTTTTGCTCGCCAATAGAGGCACCAAAGGAAGAATCACTTCTTGGGGTGCCAAGAACCAGGCGTAGTTCTTCCTCCTCCTCATGGAAAGTATCATCCATAAGCACCACTGTGCAAGGCTTCTCAGTTTCACCTGCAATCATTCTGAAGGTAGTATCAGGCAGAACTTAGGAACTTTGCTCTAAATCAGCACTTCTATCCAAGCCCAAGGCACCACAGGCTGCTCCTGCTGGCCAAAGGCATCCACCTTGACACCACCCAAGTCAATGAGCAATGACAGCAGTGAAAGCAGAATTAGCAAGCATTACCTTTCTGTGGAAACTAATTAAAGTGGAATCTCCCATTTTTGGGCTTCTGTAAGACACGTTTCTATTTGGTGTGTTTACTTTACATGTATTAGTCCTTTTGTTTTACCTAAGAAGAAAACGGCCCTTCTCAGTGACCTCTTCTACAGACTGCACTTAAAAAGGAAATACTTGCTCAAGGAGACAGAGTAACAAAACCTTCCTAATGCTAATACTAATTACTAATTACCATTACTAATACTAATGGCAATTTTGTCCTGAAGTTATATATTTCAAGTCTCTTTTGATTGGACACTCTCCAACTGTGTGGACCTTCAGTTATATTCTTCCATTCGACTTTAAAGTCTTTTGAACTCCCACTGATTCCAAGTGATAGTGAATATTGCCTGAAAAATGCTTTGGAGTACCAAACCTCTCAATGCATTCACAAAATAATGTGCCCTGACTTACTAGATGTTCAGAAGCTTGAACACCTTGCCTTACACCTTCTACACAAGCAGCAAGACCTATGAATGGTGTTCAGAGTCCAGCACCCAGCATGACTTGGTGTGCTCTTCATCATGAGCCTGGCTCCTACACCTCACCACAGAAGGAGAGAGACGAGGTCCATTTACTGTATTTTTTTCATCATTACACATGCAAATAAGATCAAGGCTCTTCAAGATGAAGAACCAGATCAGGGTGCTGACTGTGTTAATTTCCTGTGGTTGTCTTTTCCCTCACTACAGAAAAGAAATTATCCCTTAGGAGGGAAAAAAAAAAAAAAGCAAAATACTCATCTTGCATATAGTTACATGGGAAGTGTGAAAACTAAAATGAAACTGCTGCATATTAAACATGCCTAAGAAGCTTATGGAGACAGAATATGATTCTAGTAGACTTCTTTGCTACTTGTCTTTGCAGATAAATGGTGGGACAACACTCAAAAAAAAGGAGAAAAGTCACTTCCTAAGCGGCCCAGATCCATTAATTCTTACTGGCTGGACTCTTTCCTGGTTGCACAGAAGTAATAGCAAAGGTTCAGAGAACAGGACAGCACTAAAAGCTGAGGCCAACCCTAAATAAAGACTGAGCAACTCACTTTTTAAAGAGAACTGTGATACATGTCTACAGAAATACGAATTATGTAATTTCTGTGATAAGGGCATACCAAGGATTTCATGCTGATGACAGAACTTGTTTAAGACTTGTAAAAATATCACACATGTGTAAACTTCAAAGACTAGAAGACCAAACTGTCTTCTGCACAAGTAGAAAGAATTAGGCAATATTCTTTCAACATAGTAACATTTGATTTATTTGCATTTCATCTCTGATGTGAGATATTAAGTACCTGATATTGGTGGGCGGTTTTAGGAGAGCCTTGGTGGGAGAAAATAATTCAAACAGGAATTAGGGAGCTATATACATGTTGAAACATCTATTACTCATTTCAGTGCAAGTCAAAAGTATTTACCAGAAATCTGCTTAACAAAGAACAGAACTTCTGAAGTTTCCTTTCTGACAGCAGATCTGTGTTTCTACTGTGTTATGCCAAACCTGCTTTTGCTAGCAAAAAGATCCTGGTGCTCAGGCTGAACCTAAATGAAGATATACTCTTTTGGTTCTTATTGATTATCCCTCAAAGTCATAAGTGAAGAAAATAGAGGCAACATCATTCCATTGTGTAAGAAAAAAATCCCCAAGCCTTTGTTTTCCAGAGTGATCTTTTCAGCACTACTTTATGAGAAGACACAATTAAAACATGACAAAACAAAACAAAGCAAAGGAGAGCAAAGCTAAACAAAATAAAACATAGCAGACTAAAGGCTTTTAAAATGAGATCAAGAACTTACCAGGAAGGAATGTGATGATGGAGCTGTCAGTATTAGGACGTTCTTCAAAATCCATCATAACCTGAGCTGAACCTTGCCTTGTATAGCATCTCACAGTGGATGTGTGTCGGATATCCCCACTCCTATATATCATGGCAGAAATCTGCCCATCATTTTCATTGGCTACATACACAGATTCTTTAAATTGCATCTTTGGCACTGGGCAGAAAAACATAGAAAGCACATGTAAAATGTAACTGCAGAAGTTATCATAACTTCCCTCCACCATTACATATTTACTTATGCCACACTGCACCAGATATAGAACTCAAGCAGTCAGACAGCAAATGATTTAACACATCATCTCCAAAATATGAAAAAGTAAAAAATAAAAAAGTACTCACAATCAGACACTGAGTCATTAATGAAGATGGTGGTCTTGCTGGGTTCTCCAAGGGCAGCATTCATGGGCATCCTTAGCACAAGCTCAAACTTCTCTGTTCCTTCTAACACTGGCTGTCCAAGATCATCCAGAATGATCACACGAAATGTCTGCATATTGACTCCAGGGGAAAAATCCAAATTACGACTGATGCCTACATAATCTACTCCAGCTGCCAATGGAAAAGAGATAAAAATAGCATTGCATATAATTAATTACATCTTCTGTGACCAACAGACTAGAGAGCTCATGAGCTGAGCCATTCCCAGCTTTTAATCCTAGAGGTCCTGGCACAATGAATGAGGATCCTTAGTGTAAGGAAAGATTTTTTTTTTACCAGAAATACAATAACTTAAATATCCAAGATTTGACAGAGATATCAGATCACAAAAGCAAGTTCAGAACTGAAGCAATCATGTATTTTTTCTGGACTTAATAATTTTATTTTTCCTTAAGAAAAATACATATTTATTATGTATATTATTTTATGTGTATATCATACATATATATTATGTTTAGATATTCCTGAAATAACAGTAAAGTTACACTCAGGATAAGCATCTAAGGGAAAGAATTTTTATGCTGCCTTGATATGAATATCTTAGTTTAAACACTATGATATGTTTTGTGAAAAAAATAGAGTATGCTAACACTTGATTCTGTAAAGGTTCTGCTGAAGCATGAGAACCACACAGCTGAAGCAATGCTGCTCCTGAATAGGATAATAGGTAATGATTTCTCATTGCCACAGTAAAAATGAGAGAAGCAAACTCAGCACGCTGCCAGTGATCATTCCTGGGCCCAGAGTATGCTCTTGAGGCAGCAATTACCTTTGTAGCAATCTTTATAAGAGGATTTAAAGGGATTTCTCCTCGTGCTATACTTCATAGCAGCTCTTACTCCCGTTTCTCTGGAATTCTGTAACCACCTAATTTGTTCTAAGAAGAAGAGATCTGCTCAGAGCGAGACACATACAATTTTCATTTTATGTGACTGAAACTGCACCAAGACTCACTGAACTAGCACTAGTGAAAGGTAGCAGCATGTGCCAGCAGTGTGTACCAGAATGTGCAGTGTGGTGGCAGTCTGAAAGCAGAGCGAAGCAATAACTCACCCTCTGCAGTGACTGGCTCAGATTTGCGAGACCTCACCGTAACAGAGGCAGCTTTGGACAGATCGGTGCCAGTCCTCCAGACACGGACTTCAATGTAGCCAGCACTCTCATCAACGTAGTATTCATCATTTCCAAAGTAGAATGCTGGTTCTGGTGAAAGAGGAATAGGGTGCATAAATGCTTCTTTACCTTACGTTGAAGTTAACAAGACACCATAAAATCCACATTAGACAATGGAGAGCACTTTGCTCATCTCAGTAAGCAAAATAAAGCTGCTCTTTTAGACAGCAGTTGTTATATCAGCACTGTGCTCTTTTACTTATCTCCCACATTTTCAACTTTTTGTGTCACCATGTGTGAATCTGTGTACAAAAACAAATGTGGTATCTCATTAAACTTTTTATGTTGAGTCCTGTGCACAAGCCAGAAAATTCCTTGCATTTTTCACTTTGGTGCAAACATTTGAAAGTGAATACAGATAATGAAGCTTTAACTTGAATGTTCTCACAGATTCCTGTTGTTAAAACCTGACTGGAACATGACATATAACTGGAGCCACTCTTGGTAACGTTTTCCAGCTAACAAATACTTACTTTCAGTTCTCCCACATCTAGCATTTAAAACAAAATCTATCTTATTTCATGTAAACTGAAATGTGAGCAGTCTTTATCTTAATATTAAGTTCCACAGTTCATAAGAAAGCAAAGGAGATTAAGAGCTATTCCACTTAACAGACACATTGTTTAGCTTCATTTTTTCTTCCCTTTCCCAGTTTTCCTACCCACAGTAATTTCACAAAGTAAACAGCCTTAAAAACACACCCCAGCTTCATCCTGGGTGTATATCATCTCCCTTTTTCTATCCTTTCCATTCCTGTTTCAAACATGCAAGATTAATCATGCACAGCCAGTGCCTCAGCTTTCCCATTGCACAGCAGAAATCACAGCTACCTTCCCCAAGCGTAGAGAGACCCACCCAAGTTCTTCTTGCACTTCATCACAATTTTCTTACGCTGTCCTGTGAGAATTCATGTTGTTCTTGTGAGAATGATGAGGCTAGAGTATCACAAATGCGCCTGAAACACCATGCAGCCAACTTGAATTCAGTCGGCAAAGATCACAGCAAGTGCTCAGTGCTCTGTGAGTAGCACTGTGGGTACTTCCCCTTCACCAACCACAGCAAAAAACCCAAAAAATTCAAAGGAAATGACTGGAAAAGGTTATGGCTCTACAGAGCTATGCCTTGCTTGCACAAAAGGTAAAACTTACTCAGAGGAGTTTAATGGTAAGTGAAAGTTGGGACCATCATTTCCATAAGTCAGATTTTTATAAGATTACATGTCTGATGCAAAAACTACGACTTCTACTACAATAGAATAAATGTTTTGTAATTGAAGAATCTCCACAGTGTATGAACCATCTCCTCTGGTAGATTCCTGAACAATGTAAAATAGCACCTTAATGAAAAGTAACCAGAAATAATATAACATTTTTACTTAGCTATTACTAAGCCAAAACTTCATCTGAGAAAGCAGCAGTTAATAAACATTTTGGAACTGTCTTTAAGAATGAAATCGCAAGTTTTGAAGAAAAGAATTTTCTCTTCTGCATTCAAGATTTTCCTGTATTTCACAACTAATAAAAACCCCCCAAAAACCCCACTCCTTTAATATTCCTCATCAATGAAAAAACTGCAGCTGCCTCCCTACTTATCTGCTAAAACTGAAATCATGCAACAAATTGATGGAACTGAATGTATTTACTGAAAAATAGTGCAGATTCATAGGCCTGTTTGAGCACGGTGAAAGTCATCAACCTTTACAGGATAAAAGTCAAACTTGGAAGAAGTCTAACTTTGGAAGATAAAAGTACTGTCACTTCCAATTTAATTTTTTTTTTTTTAATTCAAGAGTATGTGTATTTAAACATGTGCATTTGTGTGCACAGACAGACACACATCGATCTTACTTTATTTGCACACAGAGGCTGTCTTGTCAGTAGCTGTTTTTATACTTGGAATTGCAAAGCTCTTATCTGAAACATTTTTAATGGGTGAACAGGATACATCCTCTGTATCTTTTGTGTAACTACCATTAACTTTGATGAGAGTACTACTTACAGGGATACTGAATCACTGGATATTAGATCTGCAAAGCAATGTGTTATTTCAGACATAAAATGTTCTTCTAAATTCTTTAGATGGACAAAGACCTCCCCAGCCTCTAGACAATAAAAATGCAGAAGGCCTACTAAGACCAAACGGTTATTAATGTGCCAGTAGTTAGATAAAGGCAGTTAAGAAAATTATCAATTCTAATACAAGTCATTTCTTAAGCAGGTGTGCTTAGAGTTCAGCAGACTTTCCCAAGTCTAATCTCGTTCTTACTTCCCAATGGTTCCAGAACATGATCTAGACTTGGCTGCACTCATTTTAAGCACTTTAGTGAGAGGTACTCACATGGAGCCTGCTTGCTCAGTTTGCAAGGACAAAGATAGGCCATTCCAGGTTTCCCAGCACAATGAGCATACAGGAGGACAGGTGGAATTGCTCACTTACTGTGATCTGAAAAATCTGAGGAGGTGGAAGCATTTCCTTCTACTTACTGGCTACACAGGGAAATTAGATGATCTGCCTTAAACTAAATGGAAAGTATAAGATAAAATATTGTTTCTTACAGAATTATTCTAATGCTTGTTTTACTGCTGCTGAAGAAGAATCCTCACATACTATTCATTCCTGTAGTCACAGCCAAACAAAAAAAAACTCGAAACCCTCAGCTGTCTTGCCTTGTATTTCAGAGTGAGCTTTTCACACTTTTTGAGCTATGTATGTTCAATGAAAGACACATTCTGCATGGTTACCCATCCTAGGAAACAAATCCTTACAAATGTTTTCTAAATTCATTTCCTGTAAGCTGTGTCGGTAGCTCCCCAGGGGAAGGAGCAAAGCCAAGCTCCTAACAGGGAAAGCATTGTCTATCTCAGGTCATGTCTGGAAAACACTCTGCTCAATGACTGCAGGCTCACTTACAGCAGACCTTTAATCTAGTAATCACTCTGAAGAGAGACTACTGCAGATTTAATGGCTCCTTTTAGAGAAATAAGAAGTTTTCTAAGGGTTTTTTTGTTCAGACCCCAGATTTCACTGGCATGAAGTTACAATAATCAGAGGAGAAAGGTTAGGAGCTTTAGTCCCAGGTTTCTTGGCACAGAAATTAAAACTTTGCCTTGTCCTTGTACTTACAGAGTCAGAGGTATATCTCAACTACAGCACTAGTCAGTCATCAAGCAGGAAAACAAACACACTTCTCATGTTGTTAGAAACACATTTAACTTTGAAGGTACATCATCAAATCAGTGTGATAGCACAAAAATGTTTATTTCCAAAGAGGCTTTACCCTTTAAAACTACATCCTTATAAACTGCTTTAGGGAGACATTGCAAAAGAGTAGGTTGTTTATAAAAACTGTCATTCGCAGGATATTTAGGACAAATACAAAAGAATAGACTCTTTTGTGCTGACACCTTGATAAGACCTAAAACTGAAGTGAATTTCAGTGATACATGCTGCCAGTTCTGCACGCACACACACACACACAAACACACATACATATATATATTCTCATGAGAAAAGATAGAATAGAAGAGAACATACATAGCACTCCAACATAGTAGATAACAGATGCAGGAGAAGCAGTCTTTAAAAATGAGCGTATGGCTCATCTTTTCTAGAGTTAAGACTATTTATGCCTAAAAGCTTTTGCCTTCCTTCTGTCCATGAACAGTATAAACGAGGTTATGATGTGAAAATTCTGAGTTGCCAGAGCTACCAAGTCTGTTGTGGTAAGGCAGAAGGTACAAACCAGTGCTTTACAAGCCTACAAACCTGTTTCTGGTGCAGCCTGGACATGCTAGGGCCATGCTGAATCCAAAGTAAGGAGCCCTGATGGCTGGCACAGCTAATTACTTGGACACAAAACCAGACAAATGTGGCCAGATTTGGGTGGACCTGATCTGTCTCATACTCAGGCAACACATACATAGATCCCTACACAATGCCTACTTGCATTTCAGAATCAAAGCTGGCAATAAAGGACTGATCTGATGAGTCCGTAACAGAACAGATTCCAATGTTATAAACATGAAGTGTGTGAGTTGTAGGTAGAACAGTTAAGAATGAGAGTTCCATTAAATGTAAGAAGGCATGAGCATTTTTTGTTTAATAGCAGTAAAGGTCACCTTCTGAAATCTCTCATATATGCATGTTAATATCAGCAAAAAGAAAAGCCCAGAGAAACCATCCATTATAAAAACTTTATATTGTTTTTTTAAAATCTGAAACTAGGTAGCACTGTTCTGCAGCTATTTACACACACTCGAAACTATGCAAGCAACTGAGGCTGCATTTAGCACAGTGAATTTAATTTACCAAGTCATTTATTTTCACTGAATGCTGCAGAAGCAGGGGTCAAGATTACAGTCAAAGCTCAGTTCTGTAGACGGTACCTATTGTGCAAATGCCAATAGCTTTTATTTGATGTGGTCAAAACAGATTACTTTTCAAATTCATATATTGCAATCTTAACAGCTTTCATCTTCTTAGCAGTATTGTCATAACTTTTGCAATCAAAAAGTAAATTCCCCTCAGAATCAAAATTACTAATTTCAGCCAAATTGCCACAGACGTTATCTTAAGCAAATAATGTCTGCTTTTCCATTTGTCTCAACAGACCATTTCTGTCTATTGACTTAAAAAGGTTTTTAAAAACAATTCTGCAAACACTGTAACAGGTAATGGGACAGATTCAAATTAATGCAATCTTTACCAAACACACTTCGATTTAGTAAAGAAATTGCAGTTTCTTTTTTAATCCACAATGGCAGTGCCATATATTGATTAGACCGGCTCATCACTTAATTACTCTTATTTTGGGCATTTAATCTAGTAATTTCAGTAGAGTAACATGGTGTGAAGCAGCAACTTCTATGAACAATATTATATACGATTTACATTTACTTATTTTATAATACACACTAATTTAGCATAACACTTTACATTTTAACTCACCCTTTATGTTGAAGTGCATCCATGCTTCAGTTTCTTTACACACATTACCATCAAAGCAGCATCTGCCTGGCAGGCTTGGAGTCCGTATCTAAATTCTTTGCTACATCAATTAGCAAAACTCAAATGTGAATTCAAAGCAACATGCTAAAGGAAGCAGACTACATCTCTAGCTGCAAGAGTGAGGATGGCAGAGAGATGGCTACAGTGATACCCCATCTTGGTCATCTGCACTTTCCTTCTGACAGCCTGCACTGTTCTCTGTAGCATGGAGAATAGGGCTAATTCTAATTTTGCTTAATGTAAGGATGCCGATCATAAACACTGCAGTAACAGCACTTTAAAGTGAAAATTAGTTTTTCAACAATTAGTTAATTATTATATACAAGATAGTAATGAGCAGTCTTAAATTGTTTCCCAGCTACAAATAGCCTGTCAGTAGAAAAGCTAAAGTGTGCAGTTCACTCTAAGTGACCTTCCCTTGCAGCAATTAATTTACATTTATTGCTTTGCTAAGAAACATTGCTACCTTCCCAAAACACCAAATTCTTATATCAGTGAACTAATATATATATGAAAATATTTATTAGTAGAGTAGTGTTGTTATGATTCTTCCACACACCTTCAGGGTATAACCTACAGACCTAGATATCACTGGAACTATTACACATCTTGGAGGAGCTTTTCCTATGTTCAGTCTGAGGACAGGGCCAAAATATTTTTTCCAGCTGTAAGTACATTAAGCGCCAATCCCTTGCCTAAACCATTCCATAATGCACATAATTGCCTCATTTACCAATGGAAAAAAAATATAAAGACTAACAGATGAAGAAACAGACACTGGAATTTGGGGACACACCCAAACATGATCATAGTTGCTTGCAGCAACCATCTGAATTTCATATACCTTTTTTCTACTGGCTATACCTCCCACAGAGCATGAAACCAACTCAGAATCTTCTACATGCTCTCTTTTTAAAATTAATTAGATTACTTTTATATAACATGCTTGGGAAATGGGATTGGTAAAAAATTCTCGATAAACTCATGAAACAGAGGCAGACAGACAAATGGCAAGGCTTGGCAGTAGCATTTAAATATACCACACACAAGGTTTTTCACAAGGAGGCCAAGCCTGAAGGTGCTTACAGTCAGTGATTCATACATCAGATAAAAAATGAGGGCTACAAACAGAAATAGTATGAGAAATTCAGCAGCATTTTTGAAATCAGGCTCGGTAAAGATATAGTATGTAGCCACTTCTAGCTGATCCGACTTTATATTTTTGCACTTTTACTATTCAGTCACCATGCTAGTTACATTGAGTTTACTTAAGCAGTGGAAACAATTTCTTATAGGCTTTTCTGCCCACATAAAATCAGAACATATTTAGCTCGCCTAGGCCGTAGAAGAAACATAGGCAAGATATTCCTTTACCAGAGCTACTGTTGGCAGAGAAGACAGAGCAGAAGTGAAAACAGCGACAGCCAGACTTACCAGATCACAAAAGCAGAGCTCTAACAAAGGAAAATATGCTCTGCTGCATGTTAAAACTTCTTGAATTCTGTTTTGTGGGCTTTTGATCCCATTTGTGTGTGACAGAAAAGAGTGTCCTGACAGTGAAGTGAGATAGTAACTGAGTTAATCTTTTGAGGATTTACAATTTCAAAAGGAGAACCCATGACATTAAAGACCAAAGGGCTACAGGAGCTACAGTACCTTTAGGGTCTTCAAAGACTATGAGCAAACTGGAAAGGTCTCAGTATGAGGAGATTCAGAGTAAGGAAGATGACTGAAAAAGCCTTAGGAAAACTGAATGCACC
>PYHW01010739.1:4110512-4144539 GCA_013186435.1 Turdus rufiventris
AATAAATGCAAGATCTACAGTACAATGACCAATGCCATCAAAAATACAATATGCTACAGCAAGACATGAGAGAGAAAGCAGTTCAATGCAGTCTTGAGTGAACTGCCATAAACCAAAAATGCATTAAGCTCCGGGATGCAATACCAGTTCACATAAGAATACCAATTCATTAAACTCATTCTAAATTTAACAGAAGGCATAATTTTTTCTCCTCAAAATATTACTGCAATTCACATAGAAGTGTAATACTGCATCTGTAAGAAAACAATTTAAAAATGTGCAGCAGTGAAGGCTGAAGAGCTTTGTGCTCTACCAGCTGCATTCCGTACTGTAAAATCAATGTGACAAAGTACTGCCTGGAGGTCATTGTTCTGCCCTCCTCACCTAGCAAAGGAAACCAGATCACAAGTTTGGACTATATTTCTAGTTATTAAGCAGGTAAAGATGAGATTACTCCAACATCTGTAGTTCACACACACATATATATAAACACACACTTATAGAATGGGACACACATACATAATAAACTGTAAGCAACAAATAATGCTAAGAAAGCAAATCATAAGTGTGCCTGGTTACTCTATAGAATGTCCTACTGCCAAGTATGGCATCATTTCTGTGATAGGCAGCAAACAGGCACTTTCTGAAATCTTTAAGGCTATCATCACAGATTGAACATTTTTCACTCTGTTGAACTGGTGATAATAAGAAGCTATTAGTAAAGAAAACTGGGAGGATAATATGTGTCATAAGCTGGCTGTCATCCACTTTTTCCCTTGATTAGTTGCCAACCTGGCCACCTGCCACAGACTGGGGAAAGGGGAGGGGTCATATAGAGATTTTACTTAATGGGAGGACAAAAGAAGTTAAAAGCTACACAGAAGTGCCAGAGGCATCAGATTCACAAGCACTGTAAAAACATAAAAGGGAAAAAGAAATCAGAGATGGATGTACCCAGAAAAAAATAACCTGTTCACTTTTTTAGGCATCTCCAGAGAGTGGTGATGGATAGCTGGCCAAATCATGACTCCAGTCCGTAACATAACAGTGAGCATTCTCTGCCTGTAGTGCTCAGATTGTAATTAAAATTGGACAAATGTACTAGCAGACATTAACTACCAAGATTAATCAACCACCTGTTCAGTTCAAGGCCTGACAGAACTACTGGCAAAAAGAAAAAGGCACATTTGACTGCCTGCCTTGGAGACCAATGGAAATAAGGAGAATCCAACTAGCCTTGTGAGATAAGGACATTTCCCTGATAAACTATGTTACTAATAAAACACTTATTTATCAAAAGCTGTAAATTTGGCTCAGTACACACACTGAGAGTTAGTTCATACTGCTTGCTTACTAAAACCAATGCAAAGCATATATTTATAGTGCAACATTATTATTATTATTAATATTAATATTAATATTAATATTAATATTAATATGTACTTTACTACTTCAAGGGAGATGGAAAAGTGTTAGTGGGTACCAATTTAAAGAACATGGCCTAAGGATTTTAAAAATTTAATTAAGTGTAAGGAAATTGACAGCTAGTGTTTTAAAGAAATCTCCAGAAGACTAAATAATTAATCTCTTCTGTTTGACCTCTAACATTCCCTTTCTATATTAGGATACCATCATCCAGTTTAGTCATCTGTAAAATAATTGCGGACAGTGCTATCCTCTATCATGTGGATGGTATGAGTGATTGATTCTGTTGATCAGGTGTAAAGATAATGGTCAGAAAATCTCCAACATAAACCTGAGTCCATCACTTTCCCAGCCTTGATGCAGAAATGTCAAGAAGAAGTTTGAGCAGCTTCTTGCCCATCTTATGTGAATGAAGTGGAAGAAATGTATTTAATGTACTTCCTGCTGTGAACAGCATGAGTCTTCAACAATTCCACTAAGGCAGGATGCCTGTCAGCCTGGCTGTAAGGCTGTTTGCTCTCACGGCAACACTGAATACAGTAGCAGGGAATTAAAATCACATGGGGAGACAGCCACTTACAAAAAACTTGCAGCACACAAAATTACTGTAAGTATTTTCCCCTTAGGTGCAAACTTCCAGCTCTGCATTCACCGCACCTCTTCTATTCAGGTTTCTAAATGTGATTTCAAACTGAGTTTTAAATTTGCCCACAACAAAAAAACAAGTGACTAAAAAAAAAAAAAAAGAAAAAGAAAGAAAAAAATCTAAATTAGCACAGCAGTAAAAATATTGGCAGTATGAAAAAGCAGAGCTTTGACTCAAACCTTGTTAAAGCATTTTGTATCAGACTTGTGGCATACAATACAGTAACACTGTTAGTGCTAGAACCAAATTACAGGCTTTTCATTCCCAGCTGAATACCAACAAAAGACTTCGATGTAATTTTTTCTCTGTCTTTATTAAATGATTTTAGAGTCACTGCTTCAGCTGGAAAAACAGAGAGCACTTCCAGGCTGATCTAGCTTAGTTGCCAAGTGCCTGAGGATTAAGGCATTTTCATGGAAGAGTAAGGTCTTAGTATTTTCATGAGTCTTAGACTAAATTCCAGGATTTCTCTGTCCAAGAGGAATTAAAAGTGCACGTTAACCCCATCTTCCTTTTCCTAGATGCATAATATTTATCTATTATGTAAAGTGCCTCCTTCAAATGAGCATTATGCTGAACTCTGTGCTCTCCATGAAGTATAGGTATGTCCTTCATGCCCAGTAGTGGTTACAACTTTGTATTTGCAAATTAAATTTCTCAGGTAGGGTTTATATCTACTGTCATAAATCAATTATTCAGATGCACCAGATATCCCTGGTGATTGAGCTCAACAATTTAGATGCTTGTCATAGGATGGCATGTTTCCTGGGAGTACAT
This sequence comes from Turdus rufiventris, assembly GCA_013186435.1. Classification (NCBI taxonomy): domain Eukaryota; kingdom Metazoa; phylum Chordata; class Aves; order Passeriformes; family Turdidae; genus Turdus; species Turdus rufiventris. The sequence continues at coordinate 4,113,361 of PYHW01010739.1, forward strand.
CTGTCTTTTCATTAACTATAGAAGAATCCTGTAATAGCCTATTTGAACAAGATGTCAAAAGTTTTGGAGGTTAATACCAAATGAGATTAGTACCACCCCAGAAGTGGATGATTCACATAGGACTTTTCCCTATGTAAGCTTTTCTTCCATGGTTCACAGTTAGTAACTATCACATTTGACACAAAAAAAACCCCATGGTTTTACTTTTTAGTGCCTTATCTGTAGTGGCATCTGTAATTTCAAATCCAAGATATCCATGTGAAGTTTTTTCTGCTGCTTACTTCATTAACTAAATGCCTTTCTTTGTTTCTAACTTTAGTACCTATCAGGAAAAGTCCCTTCCAAATTAGGAAATGTCCCAATAGCAACATCAGTTTGAAAATCACCATTCACAATATATAAATATACTACTGCATGTTCTACATACTACAATTTTTTTTCCTGCCAGATTTTGCTTTGGCAGCACAGCACAACGGTATAATTCTCAATTCAACTATTTAGTTGCCTGGAATTTAGTGAATACACTGTAGTTCACTAGAGAATGCCTCTTACTTTTTTATTGTCATGATTATATAGCAACTGCAACATTTTAGTTAGGTCCTAAGGGCATTCTCTAGAAATAAAAGACTTGGATGGTGGGTGCTGAAAGTGTTTCCTAATTACAGTAATTTCACAATTATAAGCCGCACCATTTTGACTAAAATTTTGAACCCACCCCGGAAAGGCGGCTTACCCTCAGGGGCGGCTAATATATGAAAAAAGTTCTGAAATTTCCCAACCTGGAAGTGCCAGCCAGGGTGCCGAGCCGAGCACCTGCCAGTAAAACCCGGGATTGGGCGATTGTTACAAATTGGTTACTCTGTTGCATGGCGGGTGGAGGCGGGCTCAGTGCCGGCAGTGTGGGGGGGGAGGCGGGGGGCTCCCTCCCTGCATGCCACCGCGGGTGCCGGTGGGAGCACTGCGGAGCAGCGCCAGGTCAGGGCGAACAAGCCCAGCGGCAGCCAGCCCTGAGCAGCCCCGCTGAGCGGAAGCGCCGAGCTGGGCCACCTGGCCCTGTCGGCAGCCCTGAGCGGGCCGAGCCCGCCCGGCCCTGAGGCGAGCCAGTAAACCCCACGATCCTGTGATTCAGTTACTAATTCATTACTTTGTTTCATGCAGGTCCTTCACTGTGAGCAAGAGTGTGGCTTATAATCCGGTGCAGTTTATATATGGACAAAGACCTAAAGGTTGCTGACACCTGGAGGTGCAGTTTATAATCATGTGCGGCTTGTAATCGTGAAATTACTGTACCTTGCATTGAAAGCCAGAGGGGATAAGGCAATACTGCTAGTGCTGACTCGAGTTCCATAAGAAAGATCTCATGTAGTATTATTAAACTTTGACCTTCGCTATTTCTATTATTTGGCCTGAATAAGTCAATTCATAATGTTAATCCAGTCACAGTACTTGGAGATATCACTTTATGACACCCTGTGACATTTGTCCAAACAAACTCTGTTAAATAGAAGATGAATTTAAGCAATGAGAAATATATATCAGTAGAAGTGAAGTAGACATAAGTGGAACACAGAATTTAGCATTCCAGCATTAATACAGCTGACAGACTATTACAAATCTGCTAAAGCTTCTACCAATCTCTGTCTTAGACATCTTCTGAATTAAATCCTACTGCCAAAAGCTAAAGAATTTTTTTGTCCACATACCACACTGATTTAACTTAGTAAAATTAATTTTGTGCACTGCAAGCAATAATAACCAATGCTGCTTAAAATCATCTGTTTATTTATGCAGAATTTCAATTATGACTGCCAGGGTACTAAATTGCTCACACTTTACATAAACATATGCTTGTATATATATTTGTATGTGTGTATGAATACATAAATATATATGCAAGGTGCAATCTATATTTGTAGTCTGCATTCTGCTTTTTAAAGAAAAGGCAGTGCAACAGATGTCAGATGAAATAAAACACAGACTTTTCATGCTTTATATTTTTACACAAACTAAAATGAATGTGCTAGGAAATTTTACTGATAAATGAATTGCTGGTAAGTTTTTGCATGTGCTAGAATTCTTTGTGGGAGTTCTTTCACTGATACAGAAAGCTAAAAAGGAGTTCTGTCACATCATTCCAAATACCACATATGTAACATTTTGGGTGCAAAAAAAAAAGTTAATGTTTTCAAAAAAGTGTTCCAAACCTATCCTTCAAAGATCCCTTATCTTTCAATCCCAAATATTCTTTACTCCTGCAACACACATAGATATTTCAGTTGCTATATAATGAAAATATTCTATTCCAATTTCCCAAATCTTTCCCAGCTTTTAAAATAAATCCCATTAGATTATTCTTTGTTAAATTAATTTGTGTAGAGAAGTTTGTAGCTCTGAGGGAGCTTGCGCTCATAAATGCAGAAACTTCAAACTCAACAGTGGTGCGCAAGCTAAATTACTTCTGCTTTCTGATGGCTGTGTTAAAGGAGATTTCTCACTAACTTCCCTAATATTTTGTGTGAGCTTCATAAAATAATAATTTTTATATTCAGCTGTGACTGGGGGTCACAGAAATTCCCACTGAAGTTAGATGGTCTAATTTCAGCTCATCTCTGATATTAACTAATATCTTGGAGAATCATTCTCTCCATCCCAAACTCTCCATACATATTTTAAGCAGTCAGAACACCTTCAATTTTTGTGTGGTCATCTTCTCCATGAATACATATTTTTAATAGGTACTCTCCAAATATTCTATACTCTGCTGTGTACAAACTTTAAAGTTCATGAATTCATCAGAATTATTCATATAAATCAAACTGTTGTGGAAGTTCCTAAATGAAGAAATTTGTGTTTGGTACACAATAAAGATTTCTATTTTGGCTTGCATTCAATATGTGATCCCTTATTTTACAAGACATGTTTTTTTTCAACCTGTTGTAGTTATTAATGCTATATGATTACTCAAATGCTCCACAAAACAAAGTCACCTCTGTCACAGGATTACAGGTGAGAAATTTAAGGCAGACTGAGTATTTATGAGGCAATTAGATGGGTGTGGACTTCCTGCCTTAAAGAGCTGCCTTTTGTATCCTTACCCACAGAGAAATCACTGTGCTGATAATAATGGTCTGTTTTGGCACCAGACTTTCAAAGAGTACTGTACTATGCAATTCCTTCCTTTAGTCTTTAGGAAATATGATGGTGTCACAAAAAATGGTTAATGGCCTCACAAAGAGGACTAAAACAGCTTATCAGTAGTCCTATCACAGAATTTAGAGTTGAGATGTCAGTCTCTGAACTCCACACATAAATGAGGGCAATTGTACCAGGAAGCTTTCATGCTACTTCTCCTAGAAAAAGAGCTGTCACACCAATGCTGAAGCATTAAAGGAGAGGTTAGAGGCAGCAGCAATACATATATTTTTGAAAGCAGTTGGTGATACAGTGTGCTGATTGTACTCTGCCTTAGTCACACCCCTTCTTCTAATCATCACCAGAAGTGTCCCTTTCAAAGCAGTATCTTAAAATTATTAACCCATTGAACAAATGATATAATTCTGCCAGCATTTCCTTACTGAGGCAACTTCTAAGCAACATTACTCTTATTTGAATATTTGCTTTGTTAAAATGACAAAGCGAGCACAAACGGATACTTTTTTCTACACAGAAATTCAAATGCAGCATCAAATCATAAGAAATATAGCTTGTCTCTTGGGAGCTGCTTGATGGCTTCTGCCTCATCAGGGCCTCCAATAGGGCCCCTTGCAGCATGATTGAATGGGTCCAAGGGCTTTGTGGACACAGAATGAGAATCACAGAAACAAGGCTGCCCGTGCAGGGTGACATCTTGGGTTATGCCTGTTAATGTTACAGAAGAGAAAGGTGCAGCTCCTTGCTCTGAATCACTGCTCATGTGATTTTCTCAAACAATAAAATACTTTCAAAAACCTGCATAGCTTTCCAATAGTATTTTTGAACATCAAGATGGAAGCAGCATGTGTTTTAACCAGCAGGAAGGAAAGCAAAACTCATTTTCTACATGTTGATTTGAATGTCATGTTATTTGTAGTTTGTGTCCTGCATTGGGAGTATCACTTCAATCACATGATATCTTACCATCATCCTTGTCAGGTACAATGGTAATGCGAGTGCTTGGGAATTCTGCACCAATTCTTCCACCCATGGGCATGCTCAGCAAAACATCAAATGTCTCAGCTTCCTCATACAAGGAGTCATCTATGATGAGGATACGACACAATTTTTCTCGTTCGTCTTTGTCAAAACGTAGAACGCTGTTGTGATCCTCTGGCCTCGATATGTAGTCAGAGTAGGAAAGTACAGAGGTTGGGGCAGTGCCAGATGCTGTTCCTGTGGCATAAAAGGAAAACAGTCACTATATATACCATGGTTATGATGATCTCCTCACAGAGGTGAAATGTTATTTTCATCATCTTTTAATATCTGTTTATTTTTTGGCGATAAGTTGGGCTGTGGACAAGGTCAGAGTCCAAAGACCCACTTCTGAGGTCTGTGCTACTTCTGTACACGATACAATGGAAGAGTGTGGTTCTTCAAATCATTTGCACCTTTTCAGTCAGAAGAATATTGCTTATCACAAGAGACACAGGCTGACAAAAAAGCCCCTGTGAGGATTACCAGTTAACTATCATAGTATATTTTACCCATATTGAAGCTGCCAGTGGACTAGAAGAGAGAAAATTTCATGAAAACAAAGTTATTTGGATTCCAGATTACTTTACACAAAATATTGCTTCAGCTCTCCAGATAAAGAACAATAATAAAACCACAGGTAGAGAAATCCTATGCCCTGCACAAGTATTATTAAAGTCAGAGGAAGGACAATTATGACAATATTATTTTCCAAGATACAAACAAGTGTTATAAAATAGATGCAATAAATATTTTAAAATTTCTGTCTTTTCCACTCTTGCCATCTTTTCATTCTATAGTAGAGTCTACTACCTTGTTGTGTGTAGCAGATGACCATCAGCTCCTGACTCACATCTCCACTTCTTCTGACTGGAATAAATAACTCACCAACATCTTCTTCAATAGTATAGGTGGACTGAGGAATAAAGACTGTTGATTCTGGGAAGAAAAGAACCTCATAAAGTCACCTGTACATTAGCTAACAGCATTTTTGAAATTCTAAAAATATTCTAAAGTGCAACAAATAACTCACATGTATTTGCAATGTCACTAAATAGAAAGTAAAACTTGGAGGGTGAGAAAAGTGGAATTTCTTAGTGTTTCAGAAATGGAAAACAAAATCAGATCATTAGGTCTGAATTCATGAGTCCTTATTAAGTGGTCTCTAATGTGACTGATTTGTTTATCTAGGGTTAATGGTGCAAGACAGTGTTTGGAGAATTTGTCCACAAAGTCTACTTTTTATTATTTCCATGGTATTTAATTATTAACTGTTAACTACAGAAATATCAATAGCGTAGTTCACACATAGGCTGTGGTTCACCAAGGCCATTTTTTATTTTACTGAAGCAAGATAACCAGGAAAATCATTTGGCATTGAGGAGCAAGGCTGAGCTCTTGACTTTTTACCTGAATTGGACATTTCATTTGAGCTGGTTACATGTCTACACTCCTTTTTTACTAAAAGGAGACCCAGCCAATACAGACAGTGAAGTCTGAGGAACCTGAACAATCTCACCCTAAAACATATCGTACAAAAGAACATCAGATAGTTTTTCAGGGAAACAACACACTGAGATGCATTCTGAACTCCTTCATTATTTTATGCTCATATAACCAGATTGCTGGGTTTTATGTTGTTACTAGGATTCAGGATCAATTTTGTTCTTGTTCTCTCAAAAAGTCAATGCCCATAATTATGAACCACCTTTACAATTTCATTAGCATCACTGCTACCCAAACAGAATATAATTCTGTATTATATCAAATTATAAAAGTAATATCTGCTGATTGAACAAAGAAATTTTTTTTGTCACTTCAGAGCACTTGGGCAAACAGTGTTCTGAAAATTGTCAGGTGACTTCTTTGAAAACATGTTCCAGGTTTTATTTCTCCAACTACTACTAGCATGACTTAAGGTCAAAAGCCTGCCTTAAAAATGCTGTAATTCAGGTTTGATAAGATCGAGACTCCTCACTATTCTGGCAAGACAAAAATTCAACGTGAAAAATATAAAATCCCTACTTTTTTATTTTAAAGTAAAGCAAAAGGCAACACTAAAAAAAAGATATAAATCCCATTTCTATTCTCCCTTTAGTATTTCGTTGGCAGAATAAAATCTCTAACGTTCCAAAACATGCAGGAATCAGATTCATCAGTTCTCTCTCTCTGCCTCTCTCTCATAATTATTCAACTAGGAGTAAAATGGCACTATAAAAGTTTAACAGACCTTATGAACAACATAAAAGCTTAGAAGAGAATGAGCTACACCATTGCAGCTAGTATTAAAGAACACATCGCCATGCAATCTATATTTCAAATAAAACATTAACTAATGTCTCATACCCAAAGAGGCTGGTACAGCTGTCTGAACAAACTCACAGTTTTGATCCTAAAGCTACACCATTCAAATAAATTATTTCTTTCACTGGAAGCAGAATAAAATGGTTTGATGGCTCCTATTCAGTGAGCTTAGTAAGCACTAAGCTCCAAAAGACTGTTGGGAAACACAGTTCTTCCCCTTGAAGTTCTCTCTTTAGTTTTCTTCTAGGTATTCCTTGATTTGCAGCTGTGCACTTGATTTTGACCTCTGCAACTTCACTTTATGCATAATTAATACAAATTTGCTGTGACTGCAAAAATTTTCTCTTAATGTAAGAAATATAAAATACTGTTGGCATAAAGAAGACTCAGCCAATTACCTTTAACTGTGCTATCTTAGTAATCATAGAAAAGATAGAGATTGAACACATTTTCAAGTTATTTCCACCTCTCATACATGCTGCTTTCAAGTTAAGCACTATTTTTCTCAGTGATTAAAAATGGATGTAAGATAAGTTCTGGTTTAACTTGCATTTGCAACTAGGAACTAAGACACCTCTGATAATTTTCACGCCCAACACTCATCAAATGTTAATTAGAGAAGACAATATCATTCAAGTTGTTATGGTCATCCAGTACTTAAAAGACAATTTTGTGTGACTACAGCCCATGGGTTCAAGTGTCTGGATGCAGCTGAAAAGATGCAAAGCAACCAGAGCATGTTCTACTTATTTTGTAGTTTTTTTTAAAAAAAACAGCTTATTTCTTAATTCATATTTAATCATAATTTTATTTGCTCTTGACACAGCGTGTGCTACATTTGGACTAATGAACTTTATAATTACTGAGCTTCTCAGGTTGATATCAAGGCCTAGCTGATGCAAATAGTTTGCTCCAAGAGCTAACTTGTTGTGATCAACCAGCCTAGACTTAGCTGCACCATCCTCTCCCACATGAACTACATGGCAGAGTAAATCAATTCAGCCTCCAGCCAACTCTTCAGACACATTCAGTCTGCAAACACATTTAATGGAAAACCTGTTATACCTAAAATTAACACAAACAAACAAAGCCCATAGATTAACATATCATTAAAAAATGCAGGTATTTCATAAAAACATGCTACCTGAGTAAGCCCTTCATCAAGTACTTAATATGATAGAGGAGAAATGGCTACTTGATGCCAAAGTCAGTCTTCAGAAATATTTTGAGGACAGTCAGCCTTTAGTATCCTCTGTTACTCACAGTACTTGCCCTCCAGTTTATCTTTTGGTATATGCACATATTGGCAGAACATTTCTGGAAAGGTTCTCACCATCTCCGGGGTCAATAATTTCCACAGTGGATGCAGCAGGAAATTCCAGAATTGCCATGACAGGCTCAGAAAGAACAATTTGAAAGGACTCAGAATGTTCATGTTCGCCATCACTCAAAATCCGTACTCGCCATGTAGCTAAGGTTTGACCAGGATTAAACTGTACTTGCTTCTGGGCTTTTCCTCTGAAGTCTTTATCTTTCTTGGCAGTACCATCTTTGGTGCTAATACCTGTAAAAATCAGAAATTCAGGTCATTATAAATATCACTGGTAATTTTTCTCCCACTGTGTCATCTTTAAAAGACACGTAGAAAACTATACTTTTCACAACCTGAAAATATTCAAACTATATCCATTACTCTTAATCAATTTTATATTGGGTGTCACACATAGAGGGGGAAAAACTCTATATTCTCTGAAGTTACATCAAGTTTCCATTTCCCCATAATTCAATTATAGATGTCCAAAAAGCACAATAGACTTTTCTCACTCCTTTTAGTCCTCTGGATTCTCTTGTTTTCCAGAACATCTGAATAGCATCCTGCTTGAAACCCTATGAAATATTTATTTCTCTTAGAAAAAAATAAAAACACCCCTGGAAAGTTCAGACTTTAAAGGGAAAGCTAAGGAAAACATAAAGACACAAAGGAAAATATACTGAATAAAAATTAAAGAAGATGCAAAACCTGAACCATTGGTTTCAATGTCATTGCAATAAATTTTTTAAAAAAACTGTTATCCTCTTATTTCAGTGTTTGCATAATGATAATCATTACGTTAAAGTTCAAGCTGCAAGTCCATGGGAAAAAATTCAAACCACTCAATCCAGAGAGATGGCACAGTCCTTCCAGCCTCAGATTCGGACTGCCCTGAAACAGGTTTTCACAGGCATTTCACTCCCACTTTAAGGCTGTCTGAAAGACCCTCATGGAAATCAGTATTTCAGAACTGTCTCTAACTCATATGTTCAGCCCTGTTTAAATCCCATGGTACAAGTGAAATCTTAAATGCTTTTCTCAGGTTTCCAGAAAAAAATCCTTAAAACTTCTCCCTTCTCTGATTGTTTCTTCCAGCTGCATCATTTGATGCATTGAAACACATGACCTTTCCCTACAAACCTTGTCTTTCTTTCTTCAGGCTTGTGCCTTGTCCTAAGTCATAGCAAATTTGATATAACCTATAAATCTTCAGCCACTTTGGCAGTGAATACGGACCAGAAAGGCCAATAAGCATCTTGACCAGTATGTTTTATGTTCTTTCCAATTCTGAAATTCCATTTGCAGGAAAAAGGTTTGTTGAAGGCAAGTTACTCAAACTGGTTTTGCTGATTTTTCAGTCAGCTCAATCCTGAAACTGACCTTAAATCCATAGGTAGAAAATTTTGTAAATACCCTATCTGAGGGATCAGAAGTCACATCAGTATCTGTTATTCAGTACGAGTAATTAATTTAAACCACACATCCTTAACTATGTATCTCTTCAATTCTTTTTCCTTCTTTAAAAGAAACGTATTATCAAAGTTGGTTCCTGTTCAAAATAATCTTTTCAAGTAAGATCCTGCTGGTTAAGCTCTATATCCTCTAAATCTCATGCCAAAATAGCTGTCTCCGCTGCATCTCAGATTTTTAATCAGAAAAAGCTCTAAACAGAAACTTGCCAGGTAAATGCTTCTACATCTCTGCAAAAACAGCTTTAAATTGTGTGTTTAAGCAGTGTAAGTTCACCACAGGTTTCAATGTGAAATTGTACGAGGATAATGTTCCCTGGTGCAAATGCATCAGAGAAGGAAACAGATCCAGAAGCCAGAAACAGGTGTGAGGTTGCAGAACGTGATAACATAACCTTTTTTTCACCTTTTCGCTCCCCAGACACTGCAAAGTTTTCAACACCTCCTGTATCAGCCTCAGTTGACTGCCAACATTGAGTGAAGAAAAGGAGCCTAATGCTCGTAGCTGCTGGTCAGACCAGCTCACAGCAGCCTTCCTGGAAAATGATACATGTTTATTGTTGTCTTTTCAATTGCTACAACTATTTTTTCATTATAGGGAAAAGAAGATCTGGACAGGAACTGTATTCTGTGAAACAAATAAACAGTGGTATCAATCAAATCAATGGAAGAAGGACAATGTCTAGGGATGTTTATTCAAAAATTAATTGCAGGAAAAAAATCCACAAAAAGGAAGATTTCATCACTTAACTAAAGAAATCACATACATAGCTTAAAAAATATACACTCTTAAAAAAATAAACATATTCCTTTGAATATAGTTTGCTTATAATGAAACAGCAGTAACAGGATATATTTGTATTGATATATTATATTAATTGGCTGGGCAGTGATTAACAGAAGCAACTGGTAAAGTTAGAACTGAACTTACTTATAAAAGAGGTTTCTCCCAGGTAACCTCTCCGTTTAAGAACAACATCAAGATACTTGGAGTCTTCATTTACTAAGTAATACTCCTTTTCTAGGGAGATCCATGCCCAGTTTAGGCGAAAATGTTGATTCTTCAGCTTATTGCCTCCTGCAAAACAAAATCAAAAATAAATGATTATAACTTTTCATTTTTGTTAAAGATTACTTTGTCTTTTGAGGTTAATGCAACCTTGTATTCTGGGTAAGATATCTATCTATCTAGACATCACAATCCAAAGATTTTAAAGATTTAAAAATAAGAAATTCCAAGTAAGTAATTCAAGCATAACACATTTGCTAAACATAGGAGTAATTTTTTTTCTTAGATACATATAAACATAGTACACTAATCGTATTATTTCTCAAGAGAAAAAGATCAAGAATTAATAAAAATGTATTTGGGATGCCTTCTGTATATCATCCTGATTTTTGGTGTTTTTATTATTCTAGAATCCTATAAGTTCTATAAAAATAAACTGATCAGCTGACTGATGGCAGATGCTCACTTGGCAACTGTCTTCTGAGAATGCTGGCCTGTGTGGGAGACTGTAGTCTGATTTCCTTCCCACAAGGTGCTGCTACAGAACAAGGTTTGCTCAGGTAACAACTGTTTTCAATGTGAAAGAAACTTCCTTTAGAAATTAACACTTCTATACCCAAGCCAGTAAAAAAAAATAATTCCTATGAACAGCAGAGAGACATAGCTAAGCTTTTAAATTAATTCATGGTTTAATTACTGGAGAAAGAAACAAATGAAGGTTGGTTTACCCCTTCCAGTTTCTTCCACTCTTGAAAAATTAGCCAGCCACTCCATATGCTTTCACTCTGCTTCAAAGATAAGCATCGATGTTTATTGACCTGCCTACTAGAGAAACCCAGGAACTATAGTTGTGCAATCTCACACATGGCAAAGGTACTGTGCAAATGAAAGCAAGGAAATGGTTATTGGAGTATCTCCCTGCACTCCTCACCCTGCTCCTTTCTGCTCTTTTGATTTCTGTTGTTACTGACAAAGGGGAAGGCTGCAAACACACATATCAGAAACTAATGAGCACCACAGAGAATCAGCAGCTATAGTGTTACAGCTGTAACTACAACAGCACTTACATTAGGTTAGCTGTATGTTATGTCTTCCCATCAGTTTCTGGGGATAAATGTAACAGAATCTGCTCTGTTCTCTAATCCAGCGAGAAAAGCCATTTGTGTGCCACCCTTAAACACACTGCCATAATTTAACAGAAGGATAAAAGTTTCTGACATATAAAAAGGAGGAGAGAGAACCTATTTGTACCACAAGTGAGAAGAAATACTGCTGCATAAGCTTACAACAAATGAGAATGTCAGATATTTGAAACTGTCCAGGCAAAGGAAAATTTTCTAGCAAAGTTTGTATCCTTTTAAACAAAAGGTAATTCTAACCAGAGGATAGAAAGTAAAAGAAAATCTAATTGTTCTCTTATTCAAAGAACTCAATGTTAAATGTGCTGTAGACAAAGGCACACAATCTACATCTAACATACAGGTCTCTCATGAATGAAATTTAGGAAGAAAAAAAGCACAAGAAAGGCAATATAAAGTATTTATATTGTCTTCATTCCACCTATTTCTTGCTTTTGCCTGTTTCTTTCTCTTTTTTTTTTTTTTTTTTCACTGAATAGAAGTACCCTAACAGCCAAACAAACAAAAAAAAAATTCTTAAGGGGGATATAGCAACCCTCCATTTTTACAGACCTACTTCTGTCCCTGAAATACATAATGTTCACTTCCCTGAATGTGCAATACCAAACTCATCAGCTTTAAAATTTTAAGGAACGAATATAGGTATTTTAACCTTTGTGTCTTCACTTTGTACCTTTTTTATCATGTTCAGAAGATGTGTTTTCTAATTTATATAAACCTTGTCACAATCCACTGTCCCATAGAATAAAACTGCTGTTCTTATTATTAGCTACTAGTATTGCTGCTGCTGCTACTACTACTATTGTTATTATTATTAATTATTATTGTTATTATTACTACTACTAGAGACCTCTAAAAAACAGAGTAGGAAGCATATGATACATCTTGCCTAATTTCAGATATTTATTTTGATGCTAGAAATCCTAAACTTTTTCTTAAAAAGTCTATGACTTATTTTAGGCATTCATTTTTGAAGGGGATTAGCTTTGCCTTGAAATACACAAAAATATAGGCATTTTTCTCAGTAGCTTTCAAAAACTCCTTTACATTGTAGACACATTTGTTACAGCCATTTAATGCTGGGTAAGATGAATTCCCCCTGCCTGAACTGGATGAAACTTCTACAACACAGTACAGCCAAGCACAAACACAACACCCGGGAAGAATATTAAGAGCACAGCTTTTAGAAGTTATGAAATGTCAGAAATAAAACAGCATGTTAGATCACTATTTAGATCACTATTAAAAAATATTTCTATCAGCAGATGGATTGTGCCCTCCTCACAAGCACTACCCTTGGGCACAGTGAGACACTTAGCTGCTGGGCAAATCATTAAGCTACTACATCCCAGTGAAAGTTTTGTTTTATTCTTCTCCCAAACAAGTGTTGGCAGTACAAATACATCAAAAGTCCAGAGAGGGAAGCCATCACTTTTAAAACTACACACAAGGAGGGAGGACAGTGTTAGAACAAGGTAAATCCAAAGGAACTTTGCATCAATGAGACGTTGTTGGCAAGATGCAGCTAAAGTGAGGCATGAAAACTTGTTTCTTGAATTTTGCCAGAGATCAGAGTGCAGCAGTGCTAAATCAGAAGATGCTAGATGGGAGGTGGTGCAATTTGATATTCATGAGAAATGAGATGGCAAGAGTTGTGAGACATATTTAGAAACTTTGTAAGGAGCTGAAGGTGAGCGTCTAGAGTAAGGTGAGTCACAAAGTGACTTCATGATTGAGGCTTTTGAGGACAAAACCCTCTGAAAAGTTTTGCCTGTATATGACAAGTCAAAGATAGATATAACCTGGAATTGCTTTGCTCTGTATAGAAATCCCATCAGCAATCGTTTGCCTGTCAGAAAACAATGATGTATTATTTTTGCATAGGTCATCAAAGAATAAATTCCTAAAAGTATCAAATCATCTGGAAAAAAGGTTTCAGTTACACAACATGAATAAAAGAGGAAGGGGAAGAGAACTTGGTTAGTCAACTACTTAAAGGGAAAAATATTTAAATTAATACTCCCATTCAAGCATTCACCTTTCCAACCATGCTGCTCAGATATCTTAAATCCTCCATGAAAAAATACAGATTAGATTGTCAGAATTTTGTATCATGGTTCAAAGAGCTCAGAGAAGAAAAGAATCAGTTCCAGTTTTCTCCACAGAGCTATGTAAATACAGTATAAAAAAATAATTCTAAGATTAAATTGCGTACTTTGGGCACTTTTGACCTGAAGGGCCGTAAAAAATGGCTATTCAGTAAGGAAAGTCTGATTACAGTTTTGCTGCCCCAGACTCTAATTCATAAATAAAAGCATCTCAGTATTCACTATTGACACAACAGAAATTGATGCATCTTGATGTAGATATTGTCTTCCCTGAGTATCTGTGGCATAAATCAGGGATGAATCAGCAAAAGAGTGCCTACCCTGCATAACCACAGCCACACAGACTCATTGTGTGCACAAGATATGTCTGTACAAACAGAGCTATCTGGGACCTGTAGAGCTTCAAGGTACAAGGTATCTGCTCTCTTTAGTCATTAGCCAAGGTTGCTTAATGGGGGAAAAAACCCCAACATAAAAATTCCTCCAGGACAAAGAACAAATATGAAAAACAAGAAAGAGTGGAAAAAACAACCAGAAAATAAAGCACTAAGAAAAAAGAATTTCTTCAAAATTTTTACTACTGATCTTTTCTCCTTCCTCTTCTTTTTTTGCTTTCTAAACTGACTGTAAAAGGATGTTAATAAATAGGATCAAAACAACTGTGAAGTATTAACAGTCTGTCTACACTTCAGGAATCACTGTACAGCAATGCAATATTTCTTGACTTGTTTGCATGTCTGCTGCACTCTTTTTTCGTTGGTTCTAAATATTTGACCCTATCTGGTGCCTCAGTCAGACAGAGTTACTTAAGCTGGCTCTACCCTACCCTTCTCTTTGCAGTAGGGACAAAAGCTTCTGAAAACAGGAACCCACTTCTGAACTTGAATTCAAAGATACAGAGAGAGGGAAGAACAGGGAACAGTCCATTTTTAGACATCTGCTCCATTTTTAAATCTTTGAGTAGCCTCTCTTTTGTGTCAAGTCAGTTAATAAACACCAGGATAAAGTTACATCAACAGGTTTATTAGAAGCAAAATCTGATGTGAAATGCAAAAATGTTAGTCTCCAGCACCATTTATCCATGAAGCTTACTGTGAACCTTAGGACTTTCCGCTTCCCCACACTATTTTCCTAGTCATTCATGGAAAGTATGAATCTATTTTTACCAGAGTACAAGAGAAACATACAAATCCTAGGTGATTCTGCTAGTCAGAATAAATATATAGATTTTACATGCTCAGTTCAAGGCACACAGTTTCAATAACTCTGATTTTACATACTGTGTAATGGTCTCAGTACATTTTAGCTTCAGGTTAAAAAAGCCAAAGGTATCAAGTAAATATTTTTTCCTTCCAAACTATTAATACTAACCCCACCCCCCACCATAGATTTGATCATAGAATCTATTCCCTCTGCTATGACCATCAGAAAGGGTATATCCTGCAAAACTGCCTTAATTTTATACAGAAACTGCAGAAGTGCCATGCCTAAGTAAACCCAGCACATAGCACATGCCACTAGAAAGTTCTGAATTTACTTTAGCAATGCATAAGATAACCTAATGATATTACCTGATTAGAAAAGCTTTAAAATGCTTCACCTTCATAAGTGTCTTTCAAGTATACTGAAATAGACCCCAATCACTAAAACAACTTCCTGAACTCTGCACCTCCTGCACTCTACCTGCCACTGTAACTCAATATATTTGCAGAACAGCCAAAACTAACCCCCTAAGCCAGCCCCTAGTGATTAGGGACTAAAACAATGCTTTCTCTGAACTGCTCATGAGAAAACACACACTTCCCAGCATTACAGCCTTAGCTTGCCTGGAGTATAATTGCTGGTATCCAATGAACTGCAGACAGTTTCCGTCTTTCTGCAACTTTTTTTCTGTTTTATGTCTACCCCCAAGAAACAAGTTGGAAGGGCCACATTTTCCAGGGCTCAGAATAAGCAAATGCCTGAAGTCATGTAGCAGAAGAAATATCTGAAGAATAACATGTGGCTGCTTTGTTACAAAAAGGAAGGGGAAGTGAGAGACAAGACATGAATGTGAAGGTTACCTAGTGTGTATTAAATTTGGATTCTCGTAAAATTCAACTAAGCGTCACTAAGGATGTCTCCAAGTGCAGTCTGGAGATTCATGCTGGGTTAATTTAAGGAATTCCCAATTCAAATCTTTGTCCAATTCTTCTGCAGGAGATTAACTGGGTTCTGATTAAGAGATTAATCTGATTTTCAGTAACAAAAACTGTACAAGCAAATATGCACTCGCTCTTCCGTCAATTAATTTCATAGCTTTAAATTAATTTCAGTACAAATCAGCTCTGTATAAATTACTACACTGAGAGCCAGGATACTGTCAGTATATTGGCTGCACCAAGAAAGTAAGAGTTTTCAGAGGAAACAGCAAAGTCATTACAGAGCAACCCGATCTGAATCATCAGCAAAGATGCTGAAGCACTGTGTGTGTTTGAAAGTCTCCATGAATATTAAGTACTTCAGTTTGTAACTGATTTCTAAGAAATCCAAAAATCCACTTGCTGGTTTTGGATTCTGTGCTGCAAGCAAGAGACTAGCTCTGCAGGATGACCACTGCTTCTGAGCAGAAAAGAACTCAAAAAAATTGCAATAAGAAATTAAATAAGTAAGCAAAATAAGCAAATATGCAAATATGCAAAATAAGCAAACAAATTCAGTATCTCCAATGAATAACCACTCCTGGCAAAACACAGTATGTATTTGCTCAGGTTCAAGAGCACAGGAACATCATCAACTGGCTCCTGTTCCACAAAAAGCGAAGACAAGAGATCTGCCTTAGAGATTCTTACAAGAGACTTTTCCTAGATGTAGGATTCAGATCATCTAATGTTATCCTATTAAAAATGCATGTTCAATTAAAGCTAGCCATCTAGACACAAGGAATGGAAAGAGCTACACCTTCAGGAACTGCAGGCACATCTTACATGTAACAAGAGTGTGTTCAATCCACCAGTCTATACAGCCAACT
Source organism: Turdus rufiventris (assembly GCA_013186435.1). NCBI lineage: Eukaryota > Metazoa > Chordata > Aves > Passeriformes > Turdidae > Turdus > Turdus rufiventris. The sequence continues at coordinate 4,129,882 of PYHW01010739.1, forward strand.
AAAACCCAGTTAACTAAAGTTACGAAAGTACCCCAACTAAAGTCGTCTTCTTTACAAAGGAGGGTCCTGAGGAAAATCAAAGACACAACTGGTCCTGAACTGTAATATGGCAAATTTTTAAATTTAAACAGTTTAAAATCAATCTTTGGAATATTTTAGAATGGCAGCAAAAGAAATCTATTTGGTTTAGAAGAACTGTTCTGTTACTATAAGGAGTTATTTTCATGCTCTGGAGTGTCATTAAACTAATTAGCATTTTGTGCAATCACTAACTAACTTTGCGTGAGAAAATTAATTTAAATTGCCTGGTGAGTATTAACAGAGAAAAACCAAACATACCACTCAAGCTGTCATGTCTATCATTAAACAATGCCCACATTACCTAAAGCACAATACCTTTTTCCTAAAGATCCACACCCTGTACCTACCTCTGAAGGAAAAAAACACCACCTGGATTAGTTAAGGCTTCATACATACATGGCCTGCAGCAACAAGTAAATTTATTAGATCTCTGACAACACATTCTTAAAATAAACTTAATAGTTTTCAGTCTCTGCTTACTAATTTGTTGTGTGGCGCCAGACAACTTCTCCCAAGAGGTTCTGGCTGAATTGAAGCAAGGTTCATTTCCCCAGCTCACAGAGTAACGGGTTTAGCTCAACCATCTTAGTTACTGTCACATAGGGGACTTTTTAAATGGATTATGCCTTCAAAGTGCACATGTATTAGCCCATAGGAAAGCTACTCTCATTTAAAGCCTACTCAGACAAAGTGTTAAATTCGAGGGTCATGGCACATCCTAAGCCCCAGTCAATTTATGAGTAATAACAAAAAAGTGTATTGCAACCTCACAAATGCAAGACATTACAATAGAAGAGGAATCAGGAGAAATATAATTACAATCAAAATATTATCTCACTTTATATTGTACTATTTTAACAAATTCCTCTATTCTGGGAAAAGAATAGACCAATTTCCCTTTCATTAGAATACATTTTCATTTAGAACCCACTGCAGCAAACATCTACATAAGTGCCTAATATTTCAATGCTTGCAAAATCATTCTCATGCTTAAAACCAGGGTGCATGAAGAGGTATCATCTGAAAGTGAGACCTCTAATGTTTCACAACTAATTTTAAATCTTTTTTCTTTTTTTTTTTTTTTGTGTCAAATTGGCAAATTTCCCTTGAAGAAGAAGTAATTGAACTTTTCAACCTTTTCTTCTAGCTGTTGAGCACTGTCTTCACAGAAAATGCCCCTCCTTTTCAGATCACAATCCAAACTCATAAATCTCAAATTTTACAGACTTTAGAGGAAAATACATGCAAAAAGAATCAAAAAGGCTGTTATTATTTGCAAAACCTACTGTAAACAAGTTGGAATAGTGTTTCCATTTTATCAACTGGACTTGCTATAACTCACTGAGCATTGACACTAAAAACATTCTTTTAACTCTGTGTCAAAGTGATTGAACTGTTTTTTGTTATTAAGAATTTCCTTCTAGAGACTTGAATTTTGGTTCCTTTTCTGTTCTGGCAATACAACAAATAAAATGCCTGACTGAGTGGAGGAGAACAAATGTCAGGCAGGTTCATTTAACTTTTCTTTTTAATTCATTTCAGAGGCATTGTACCAGGTAATCTCAAATATTTAACTTTTAATATTATTTGACCAGAGAAACTCCTTTGTGTTTCCTTTCATCATTTTAAAGCTATGTCAAACCTAACCTTTTGCAGATAATTCGGTCCTGCTCAGCAAGGGCAGATTAAAAAACAGAGAACATATAAAATTGTTGATATAAACAAGAACAGAAAAGGATTCCTTTTGAAGTCCCTAACTTCAACTTGAGACAAACCTTGCAGAGTAGTAAAAAATATCAGTTCTGCTGAGGAAAGAAATATTTTTGTAAAATGTGCTATTTTTAATATCATGACAATATTTTTAGTTATACTTGAAGTCTATCCTAAGGGGTAGACTTCATATTCCTATGGAAGTAACTCTAATATATCCCTGTATTATTTTATCTGAAATTTCTATGTTGTAATCACAACATATATTGTAAGAAAGAAAAAAAACCCAAAAAAACTGGAAGAAGCCAAAGTTTCCTAAAAGATTCAAGCCAAGATGTCATAAATCTGCTTAAATATTAAAAATAAGTGCAAAAAAGTACTTCAGAAATGGAGAGTAGAGTTGAGAGTCCAGAATAATATGAGCACTATTAATAATGTGAATTTTCCAAGAGAGAAGCTCAACAAAGATAAAGCAGAAGGACAGGGGACGGAAGTGACTGTGAAATTATGACAACTCAATCTTGACAATGTGCTGCTTTCAGCACATCATTTCTTTCTCCCTCTTCTCTGCATGAAATGTTCCCTTACACTTTGATATAAATAGCAATTAAATTAAAATTAGCTGTAGAAAAATGGCATCTTTACAATCAATTTTTGTTATACAACAGATTTTAACAACATTTTAATGTACAGTTCACATTTTATTCAGCTTGAATACTGTTTCAGCTATTTAAGTTGATTTGGCATCCCTCAAGCTTCTGAAAAATCCTTGATGAAGATTTCCTCCACTGCTCTTCCATATGTATTGAGAAATTAAAATCCTTCAGCTTTTTCCCAAGGATTTTCCAAGGGAGGAAATGTTTTTCTCAAGTCAAGTCTGGCTCCCACCAAATCTGCTGGCTATCGCATACAGGCAAGTGCAGGTCTGGGTATCTCTGGTCTCAAGTTTACATTTTTTGCCTTAGAGTTCACACAGAAATGTGCAGAGGTGCGATCACAACAGTTTGAACTTGCCAGCCAGCACAAATGTTTATTGCTTCTAAAGAAAGCTGTCTCCCACCCTTTCTTGAAAGGGAGCTGCCTAGTGCTCACCGGCTGGGACATGACCTCAGCCTCCCACATGTCACCTGCTGTAGCTGCTGAGGTTGCTGAGACACAAACCAGGGCAGTTCTCTGGGTTGCAACACCATGGGAGGCACTTGGAAGTTGCTGGGAAAACTCTTGCCTGCAGCAAGCTGAACAAAGTTGATGATACAGTGCCAAGCTGTCATCACCTACCTCCTCCTTTTGACTAGGGGTGTTAAACTTGTTATTTTAAACTGATTTCATGGCTATGCAAAATATTAATTTTCTTTCCCCCACTAAATGTGACAGTGCCCTGGCTACCCGTTAGGATTTCTGCATCTTGCAGGAAGCAACAACATGCTAGTGACTGAGGCCCATGGAAGCCCATTCCAGGAATGCCACAGAAGCCCCATGGACCATAGGCTGTGAAGAAAAGAGGATACAGCAGAGGTTGGAGAACAGGTGAGAAGATGACAAAACTCACAGGTTGCTCAGTTAACAGGACATCTCAGATGGAATCAGCCTGGGCAGCCCTCCAGCTGCAAAAATACAGATGGTTATAGAAACCCTTCTAGTCACTGACTGCCACAGAGCTTCCTGTGAAAGCCTCTCCCCTGGACATCTTTTCAGAATACCTCTTTCTCTTTTTTCCCTAATTCTAGAAGAAAATGGATGCCTCAATTAGCAAGATTGATTAATGAGAGATACATGAGAGGTACATAAGAGGTGTGTAACACACTCACAGGATTTTTTTTCTCTGTTCTATAGGATCAAACGGGTGTGGCTATGAATTAACAGCAGAAAATGAGATGGCAAAGGTATTAATCTTCATACAGACAAGTGTGCAGTATATGAAATGTCACTGATTGCTGGTTCTCTGACACCTCTGGAAAGATGTACATTTTAGCCCATCTGTGAAAGCTGAGTGATCAGTTGATCAGTTTGAAAGCAATACACTGTTGATCCTTCTGTGCAAAACACACACATTCTAAAGAAAAATATGACAGTGACTCCTTACTTAGAGATAGATCTGAAAATTTATGTGATCCATAATAAACTTTCAATCGTGCTAACATTAGCACATGTAATTTTACTCATGCCCACACCCTTGCTAAATCAGATCCTTGGCTGGTTTCTCTGTGCCTGAGAAATTTTCCTGCTTTAACTCTACTGGTGAGTCCTACCTTGTCACTTGGAAGTGGGGGCTCTAGCTTTAAGCTTTTTTTTAAGCAACTGCTACATTGCCTATTTTAAAAAATCACTTGTCTACCTGGATCATTTCCTGCTTCCTTTTTAAAGAGGGAAAATATTACTGGTATTATTTATAAGGTTGCATTGAGTGGGGCTGAGATGGAATTAATTTTCCCCACAGCAGCCCTCACAGTGGTGTGTTTTGCACCGGTGTTGATAACCAGTGTTTTTGGCTCCTGCTAAGCAGTGCTGGCACAGCATCAGACTGTCTCTCCAACTTTCCACCAGCCTCCACTTGCCATCTGGGGATGGCAAGACCTTGGCAGGGGACACAAATAGGACAGCTCATCCGAGCTGACCAAAGGGATATTCCTTCTAATGTCCACCTACAAAAGCAGGGGATTCTTGCCCTTGTCTCCACCTTCTAAAGTGGAACACTCAAGAAAGAAATTGTTGAACAGCTGAAACCAGATGCTTTTTGACTAAATGGAACCTAATGTTTGAAACTAGATGAACTTTAAGGTCCTTTCAAACCCAAAATCATTCTATGATTCTAAAACTGGATGGTGTAGTCCAAAGGAGGTCTCAAAATAAGTTGATTATTTTACATACTTCAACTCAAATATCTCAAGAGAACATATTGTGACCTTGAAACATCTTTGTCTAAATATATTTCTAATCCTTTCGACGTGGTTCTTACCTCATGTTAACAAACCAATATATCTTTTAGGTTTCTTAGCTGCTGAGACACAAGCAATATCTCTGTTCTTCAGCCCTTCACATATTCCCTGAGTAAGTTCTTGAGAGGATAATAAGGGTAATACAGTCTAACATAACCATGGGAAAGCACTTTCTTTTCACTTTCTAGTTAATGAGCAACTTTCAGGATAAGTTTGATAAAAGTCCTTATGTTACAGAACATTGGAGGGAAAAGTGAAAAGAAATGTGTGTGTACTGTCTCAAAAACTACTTGTTCAATGCAGACACATTTGCTCTAGTATGTGCTTACTTTAAGAGCCCTAGGTTGTAGTTCTTTTATTGAACAGGTAGTTCAATCTACAGTTACCAAGATACCTTAATGTGCTTTTGCACAAGAGCATGGGGGCAAGACACAGCATGTGCATCCTGTTAGAGCAACACAAACAAGCTCCAGTTGAGCAGGGACCTCTTCATGGCACAAAGGACAGTGCCACATGACTCAGCCCTGTCAGAGGCAAAGCTTTACCAGATGGATGCTCTGCTGAGCCTCCTCAACCCTGCTGATTCTTGAGATAGCTCATTAAGCTCTGTCTTGAGTAGCTAAGGGACTGTGTTGCTCCATGGACAGAAAAGGTTTAGTTTTGGCAAGAGGGAAATAAATGAGGGTAGATTTGATATTGGGCTCCCCCTCAGTGTTTTTTTCACAGTGCATTCTACAGGTTGTTGGACACACTTGTCTCTTTCCTACTCATGTGTGGCAGTAGAAACCATTTTCTCCCCAGTCTGTCATCACATGCCCTTTCAGGGGTAAATACAGACATACAATACAGGTCAAGCCTTCCAAACTTTTTTTGTTATGCTCTCCTTTAACATTATTCAACAACTACAGATGTGCTAGCCATAAGTGTCAGACAAATTTCACAGCCAGTTTTCACACCAGTGTCCTCAAAGGGCACTGCTTTCTCTGAGTCACATTTTGATAAGCAGAACAGTTACTTAAATCTACTGGAGAACAGGCTGGCAAAATTCATGGCATGAAAGTGGGGCTGGACTTTCATTCAGACTGTGGTTAAACTTTTTCTTCCTAAGAGATCTTGAGAATGAGATTTGAAGAGCACTTTCTACAGGAAAGCTATAACTTTCTAGGTTAACTCTTTGCTCACTTACCAAGTATGCAACAAGATCTGAATAAAAGAAATGTTATGCAGAAGTGCACAGAAGTTTGAAATAAAAGCATATTTATTTGTACTACACCTAAGTATACTTACTCACATTATATATATATATATATAATGATGAAAATACTCCAGATTAACAGTTGAAATTTGAGCATATCCCAGTATGCCCACAAACTATTTCAACTTTAAAGTAAACATAAGTTCTCTTCTTATATCGTGCTGTGCTGAATGAAGCTGGCTTTATAATATCTAAATTTCTGCTTACACCAAATCAAGTTGATGATAAAATATACTCTGTCAGTGTTCTTGCACACCCACTGTTGCAAAATAAAAAAAAAAACAAAAAAAAACCCAGCAAACCTCACAAATATATATTAATACAAAAAACTTACTGTGAATTATTCCTATGGATTCCTGAATGCTGTTTGTAATCTACTATTTAATATTTAATTAAATGTAATAATATGGTTGACACACAAGTGAACTCGTATAAATATATATAAAGTCAGCAGTAACCAAGCATTCTGTAGAATTTTGTAAAATGTATAATGCAGCATGATAGAAAGACAACTAAGTCTGATATGATGCAGCAGATTGCTGCAGATCTGTTTGAGGCAGGAAGGCTCTGCAGAGGGATTTGGCTAGGCTGAATCCATGTGCTGAGGTCAACTGTGTGAGACTCAACAAGGTCAAGTTCCAGGTCCTGCACTTGGGTCACAAGAGCCCCATGTAGCACTACAGACTGGGAGCTGAGTGACTGGAAAGTGGCCCAGCAGAAAAGAACCTGGGGGTGATGGTCAGCAGCAGCTGAACATGAGTCATGGTGTGCCCAGGTGGCCAAGAAGGCCAGTGGCAGCCTGGCCTGTATCAGCAGTGTGTCCAGCAGGACCAGGGCATGGATTGACCCCTGTACTGGGCACTGGTGAGGTCAAACCTCAAATGTGTTCAGTTCTGGGCCCCTCACTACAAGAAAAACATTAAGGTGCTTGAGCATCTCCAGAGAAGGGCAATGGACCTGGGGAAGGGTCTAAAGAGTAAATCATATAAGGAATGCTTGAGGGAGCTGGGGATGTTTAGCCTGAGAAAGAAGAGGCTCAGGAGTGACCTTATCACCTGCTTGAAAGGAGGCTGTAGCAAGGTGGGAGTCAGTCTTTTCTTTCAAGCAGTAGCGACAGGACAAGAAGAAATGGCCTCAAACTTACCAAGGAAGGTTTGGGTATGACAACAGGAATTTTTTTTTTTCAATGAAAGAGTGATCAGGTATAGGTCACCTGGGGTGCTGGTGGAGTCACCATCCCTGGAAGTGTTCAAGAAATGACTGGACATGGAACTTAGCTGACATACTAATGTTCAGTTCAAAGTTGAATTCTATAATCTTGGAGGTCTTTTCTAGCCTTAATGATTCTGTGATTTTACATGTCTATATTTGAGTCAATACATAAAGTGTTCTGACACTTAGTAGTCAAGAAATCTGCATTACTTGGATCAATACTAGAACAGTGAAAACTTTCGTTACTTTCCTATGAAAACTAAATAGTGTGTCATGCAAATAGCTTAGAGTGCTTAGAGTTCTTTCAGAGATATACTCAACAAGGGATAAATCTTAAGTATAATATTTATATGTTCTAACCTACGCCAGAATATTATTACTAATATGGAAAAAGAAAAATTATAAACATGCATGTTTTTTGACCATGGAGATTTATATTTTTCATGTAAGTTTTGGGAAGAATCTGACTTTCTTCCCAACAGCTAGGTATCCTATATTTTAGGAAACCATGTGCATGTCAACTGATGAACTTAAGCCAGCATTCTTTGTACATATTTAGATTAATAAAAAAAATTGAGATGCACTGCTTTGATGGAATATTCTTTAATATGTTCCTACACTGCAAGTCTCTTCTCTTTTTCTCTGTATATATATCAATCAAAATAATTATATATGTATACATAAGTTCCTATAGATATATAAACACAGACACATGTGAGAATGAGCTCAGTTAAACTTCATTGAGTACAGTGCCTTCACTCTACTCAAAATCAGTCTCATTCTGTATCTCAGTTGAAGCAAATGAAGCAAAAACTGCTCATTAAGATAAAGACCTGGTCCACAGTTTTTATGCTTCTCTGCCATCACAGAATTCATAGTAGCTGTTTATCAGTAATATTGACTTAATATCACCAATATAAATTGGGAATAAATGTACTCACAGCAGCATAGTCACACAAATTTACCATTTTTTAATGTTGAATTTATGCATTAGGATTTATTTTTCATCTTGCAGAGAATTCAAGTCTTCATTCAGGGTTGGAAGAACCTATGTAACAGGCTGAAGATTAATTCTCTTTGGCTGTTTAAAATAAATCAGTAACATGGCTAATAATATTACAGTTATGGATAGTAATAGTGTTTTGCTGGGTGAAGTGAAATAAAATATCCTGTAGATCTCCAGAGTAATTTTTTTATGTATTAATGGCTCCATTCAACCTGACTTGCACTTCAATCCCTGTAAAAAGCAATTCCAAGAGCAATTCTTCATGAACCTAGTCCAGGACTGCAGCAGGGTCCCACAGCACACAAAAGAGAAATCAGTTCGTACATTTTCCCAAGACACATAACTAGAACTTCACATTCTGTCAGTAAACCAAGACTAAGCAGTGTGTTCTGAAGGGAAAAATTCATTCTATGAAAACAGCGCAGTAATGTCAGGCATGCTCTCCTACCTCCAATACTGCAGTTTAAGTTGCTATTAACTCACTGACCCTTCTTCTCCCATTGGTCAGGCTTTGACCTGCAGTCCACTGAGCCTTTGCCCTGGACACTACACGGGCTGTGGACACTGCTGGTTCCACACAGCCTGATTCACTAAAAATATCCCAGTAAGTAAAGACACTGTAAAGAGCAATGTTCTAGAAAAAATAAAACAAACAAATAAAAACCCAAAACAAAACAAAACAAAAAAAGGGATGGTTGTCCTGAGCAGAAAAACTCTTTTTTTATGTCTGTGGAATTATTTTATCTATTCTCTCCACTGAACTTCGATACTCATGCTACCCTTTACTGGAATAATGACACACCTCACTAAGTATGATTATAACTGTGTGCTATATGTAGTTATAATCACAGCCCAAATCCTTGCCCTTTTAGGAGCGGTCCAGGCTGTAGACCTGCTGGTTCGAGTGACTTTAGTTCCTTCACTGTTCTTGCCAGCAGCAGCTGGAAACCTTCCTCCACTTTCTCTCCAGAACTCTCTATGTAGGAAGACATTACTGCATTGAATTACACTCATGCTATGTTAGACAAGTTTTTTTGAAAAGCATTTATTGAGATTTGTTTCACCTAACTTTGGGTGAGGTAGATGTCTGCTTCCTAAGATAGCTATCCTAAGCATGCATTATATCCAGGGAAGACCAGTCAGTGGATTTGTATCCTACTGTTTAAAGATAGGTATTCAGGGTCATTAGAGACCCTTTAAGGTATCTGAGACATCTGCAGACAGCTGGCAAATATAACACATGATTAACAGGAAACCCATGCCCTTCAGCAGGGTTGGACAGAGGTCAGGCAGGTTGGCTGGAGCCCTCACAGCACACTTGGTCCTTTGCTGAGGGAACTGAAGCGTGCCCAACAGTGTCTGAAGAGCTATTCAGCTCATCATAAAGATGACACTTGCATTGGCTGAATCGTTTTGTAATTCCAAACTGTACCAGCTAGTTTTTTAAGGACCACAATGGGACCTTTGACAACTAGAAACATTCAGAAACCTTCATTTAGTCATCTAACTTCATCTGTCTTCAATCTGGCACAAACTACACATAAAACTTTCCTCAGAGAGGGGAGTATGCAGATTGAAAAACAAACATGTTACATGGCATCAGACTCGACTACTGAAAGGGAAATTTGCAAGCCCTACCTCTTGGCACTATATCTTTGAGATGAATGTGTGGATATTTGCCTGCATCAAACAGGCAGCCTGAGACAACAGGCAAACAGGGTGAGACAGAAACATGTCTCAGAGCAGGTCAGGTTCTGAGGTAGGCAGTATCCATTCAAGTGTTGGTCTCAGAGTGGATTAAACTGACTGAAAATGCATCCCTGGGTCACAGCTTCCTGTATGCAGCCAGCAAATGCAGATCAAGCACTGCATAAGAAATCAAAGACTCCCTGTTCCCCCACAGGCTCTCAGTCTCAGCTCTGCTCTGTCCCCTCCCTGCAGCTGGCACAAGTGGTTGTATGGCCATTTAAGGAACCGCTCCAGGGAAATGATCCCTAGTAGAACTAAATGCGGAAAGAAACAGTTTAATTTTAATCTGGGTGTTTTCCCTGACCTAGAGTTCATGGCACAACAGTAACAGTGCTTGTGCCAGCGAAAGGGAGGCATCAGCACGGTGATGAATACCAGGGGTGGAGAGAAAGTGGGACTACTGTGCTTGGCAGCAGTGCTGTCTCTCACTGCTGGAAACAAACCCTCATGCTGACATTCCTTGCTGGCATAAATCAATGTGTTAGAATGCAAATCTGGTCCTTAACCTGAAAAGCCAGTTTTCCATATTATTTCCACTACAAAACAACTTCATCCCTATGTCTGATTCCTAAAAGAGAGTGAAACCAAGCAACACATGCTTTCATGGTGACACAAATCACATCACTTTTAACAACATGAAAATAATTCCCGATAGAAGGCAGAAGTTGTTGTGGCAACCATTTAAAGAGGTCATAAAGGTTCCTGCCTTGCAATGCTTCCCAAGGTTATTCCTACAGATAACCAGGCTTTCTGTTAAGGCCCATTTCCATCAGACCCACAAGCCAGGACACTAATGTGGCTGAAGGGCAGAGCTTTCTGAAATATTGCAACTTGCTCCTTTTGATAATTTTCGAGGCACTACCCTGTATCTAACTGCCCACCAGCTACCCCCTTTAAAGGTAAGAAGTCACTCCACAAAATGAAGATTTGATGTCCTAACAGGAAAAACACCCCATAAAAAAATCTAACCCTCTACAAAAATTAATTCTCTTAAACTCATGCCTTATATACACACTGACAAATACCTACCTAAAAATACACAAGCATGTAGCTTGTAAAATATACACCAGAATGAAATCTAAAGGAATGTATAATTTTAAAAAGAAACTAAATAGACTGGTTTGACTCACTTGTAAGAACATGTTAAATACGAAAATCTAGATAAGTATTATGAAATTAAAAATATACTTTGTTTTCACAGACTTCGTTATCTTGAGAAATATGTTAAGGGAGTCACTTCTGAATGTATCCATGATTGTATCCTATATATACTAAACCACTCAACATCCTGAGCTCAAGACACAATAAAGGATGAGGAATAGAGGCCTCATCTGAAAATCAAGATCTGTGTATTATTTCCCCTTTCAGCAATGCTTCAGTTGAGTGCCCCTTCCATACATACTATATATACATGAAAACTAAAGAGGGAGTTTTTACAAGGGCATATAGTCATAGACAAGGGGGAATGACTTTAAACTGTAAAACAGTGGGCTTAGATTTGACATCAGGCAGAAATTCTTTACTGTGAGGATGGTGTGGCACTGGAACAGGTTGCTCAGAAAAGTTGTGGATTCCTCATTTCTGACAGTGCTCAATTCAGATTGGATGGAGCTCCGAGCAACCTGGTCTAGTGAAAGGTGTCCCTGCCCATGGCAGGGGGGTTGGAACTGGGTCACCTTTAGGGTCCCTTCTAACCCAAAGCATTCTACAGTTCTGTGATTCTATGACATGAGACCTGCAAAGTACAAGTGACGTTTTCCAGTACAGTAATCCTATATATATTAATGTATTCATATAGATAAGTTATGTGAATGATTGACCCAGAAACAGATATTTGCTGGAAAATCCTTTTTTCATTATTTATTTTCATATTAGAGAATAAACAGATCTGCCTGACTGTGACAGACACCAGGGCAAATACAGGGAAGAAAATGCACTGAGTGCAGGATGAATCTGAACAATGTGTTATTTAGTTTAGTTTGTTCCTCTTGATTGTCTTACAGTAAATGTAACTAAGATACACATGGAAAATGAATTTCACATTAACCTCCTCAACTGCTCAAACTGCCTCAAAATTTCATGTTTTTTCAAATTAGTTTTAAATGCAGAGATGTTTTAACAGTATCTGACAGTGCCTGCAAGAGAATTACCACAACGTCTAGTGCAAAAATCATGGAGAGTATGGAAAGAATCTCATATCTGATTCAATGGCACAGTTTTTAGATTAAGCTGAGCCTACAACAAAGCAAGGCTTGCTTCCTGCTTAGTAATACTAGGAGAACGTAAGAATCCATCTTTAAAACATGTACAATCCACACACAAAAGGTGGTGGCAATCATTCCAGACACTTAGAAAATAGGTCCATGAATAAAAAAAACCCAAAAAAACCCAGCAATGAAATCTGAAGGATAAGAGGCACCAGCATGACATTTCTGCAACTTTTTATAAGAAACATAATGACCAAGACCAACTGGTTTTATTATATTATTATCCCACTGGCTGTTTAGATGCAAAAACTATATTGGGTATTTATCAGTTTCTCTATTTGCTAATTACAGATAAATGTTACAAACCTGCAGAGTATTCCTTCAGAGTACCATTTTTTGCTTTTGTTTTCTTTCATACATAGCTATTTTGTGTTTTTATATACAAGAAAAGCTGTGAAATATTTTCTGGCTTATACGGAAAGATCTAAATATTAAATACAAAACACAACTAGCTAAACACACACACACAACAAAGGGCTTATTCTTGCTGCCTTTCTACTTAAAAAGGGGGAGTTTTCTAGCTTTGCTTGGCAAACATTAGAACACACAAGACCTTGTCTTATACAACAGCATTGTGGTGGGAGTACAACTGTAGGAATCTCACATGTCCCCTGAACACAGATGGAGAGGAGAAGGAAAAAACCTTACTTCCAGAAGCTGAAGTGCTGTAGTGCCACGTAATTAACCTCCTATCTATCAAGTGGGTAGGATCTCATTATAAAACTGTATGCAAAATACAGCTTTCAAATTAGGCATCAGTAATATGAGTGTTAACTTGAAGGCACAAAGAAGCTGTGAGAGCTTTTTCACAGAATGGTTTGGGATTGGGCTGGGAGGGACCTTAAAAATCATCCAGTTTCAATCCTGCTGCCATGGGCAGGGATGCCATTCACCAGGATATAAATCCAGACATGCAAACATCACAATTTCTCATCTTTTTTTTCTTCCCCCCATGGAAGCCTAATACCATTAAAAAACAAAACAAAACAACAATTTCATTTTTCAGTAAGTAGAATTTTAATTATAAGGTCAATCACTAACTAAATTTTTGATCTATATATTTGTACTAAGAATAAATTCATCGGAAAGAAATTGATTGCGGGTTAGTTCTATAGTAGAGTTTGGAAAGACATATAAAGAGTTTTTGTTTTCATTAGGAAAATGCATGTCCTATCTTTATTTCAATCTTTCCAGCTACTGTTCTAAATACTTAGAGGAGGGAAAACATTTTCTGAACCTATGGGGAGCTAAGAATTAACGACAATTTTATACTCCCAAATATTGGTAGCACATGATCTTTTGAAAAATGAGGGGACAAAGGTTAACTGTGGCTCTATTCATTCAGTCAAGTAAGGAACTACAAAACAGCTTTAATATTGTTTTTTTTAGACATTAACTGATTAAAGCATTGTAAGTGACATGTCAATTCTGGGATAAATGGGAAGCAAGCCCACATTTTTGTGCTTTCACACTTTGGACATACAACTCTACAGTTTTTTCTACAGTAACATGAACACAGCCACCAGATGCCAACAAAAGAGAACAAAATATTATTTTTTTTCAGCAGAGATTGTCACCACTGAAGCAGATACTGTTTCTGCACAGTACAATAGATTTCTCTCAAAACTGTAATCAGCTATTAGAAGTGAAGCAGCTGAAATGACCTTGAGTATACTTTCAAATAAAACTGAGATGAGCTTAATTGGTAAGAGCATGGTGCTAATAACATCAGAATTGTCAGTTCAATCCCTGTATGGGCCATTTGCTTAAGAGCTGGACTTGATGATCCTTATGGTCTCTTCCAACTCAGAATATTCTGTGAATCTTTGAAATCTGGTTTATGTTCCTATATGTCTGCTTTTTAAGAATGGATTACACACACAAAATAGCTATCCTGTCATGATCAATGGGTAGAAGGAAATCTCATGTCTTCTTTTTCAACATCAGTCAAACCCAAAAATTTGGCCCTTTGAAATAATAAATGGCCTTGTAACTGGGAAACCATAAATAGGAATCTCCTCACCTGATTCAGAGGTAAAAAACCTCTACACTAACCAACTTCCCTTTTGAGACAGATAGATCTAGTATGGGACATAACATATCAGTCTTAAACCTTCCTCTTAATTGAGCAATAACTTATCATGCTGAAGAAATGGAAAGAGCAAACTTATGAACAAAGAGATGGTAGGAAGCACTGTTTGTAGATAACACTGCATGAGAGGTGGCATCTCTAAAGAAAGTCTAAGGAAGCACAAACTGGGTTGAACATTTGACAGCAAGTGTTTTCACCATAGAGCTGTAAGCTTTAAATCAGGTTTTGTGGTAGGACAGGACTGAAATGAAATTTCATTGTGTCTGAGATACTAGCTTTGAAAAACGAATGTGTATGTGGCCTTTTCTCATTTTGATAATAGTAACTTAGGCTTAATTTTGGTTGTAATG
>PYHW01010739.1:4144589-4173526 GCA_013186435.1 Turdus rufiventris
TTTTTATCATTAACCACAGAAATAAAGGCTTGTTTTTATCACTCTTTTCATGGTCACGGTGATGCGATATATCTTTAACATGTGTCCTTCAGTCAACAGAGAATGCTAAATGATAACCAAACACTCCCTTTCATCTGACCAACACAGACTTTAAAGGGTGTGTCCAGGCTTTTTTGTTAAACAGTTTTTGATGATTTCACAGTGAACTTTGACTTACATTTAAACCAAAAAAACATTCTTTCAAGAGCTCATTATTCTGGGCTGAGCATCTTTAAAACACTGCTTAAAGCTCCAGTTCAACTGGCTAGTCAATACTCCTCAGGCATAATACATTTTATTTTTCTCCTGAAGGTAAAGCCTGTCTGTGCAGGAAACACAGACCAGCTTGCCTGGGAGCTGGTCTAAGTTTGTGAAATTAACTCCTCCAGGAATAAACCACAAATCTTCTAATTTGAGTCAGAGTATCCACCTTTGATTTCTCTTTAACAAACATAATAATAATGCAACAAATACATTTTTTAAAAAAGTGCTATGTTACACGGCACACATGATTCAGCCCCAAGGAAAGGATGAAAGAAAGAACATTTTGTGACAGATGCTAATCGTGTTTGCTCATGTAACTACTGAAAGGTGTTTGGATACTATAGGGAGGGGTGGGGGGAGTGCAGTAAGAACCACACAGAACAGCCACACCATCAGTCGTGCCCTGACATGTTCTGTAGGGCCGCTTCCCTCTCCCAGTGCAATGCTCTGTGCTTTATCAGGAACACATTCTGTTTGCCATCTCAACAGGATCACATCTTAAATGAACCTGACAGTTTATCCATCAAGCCAGATTCCTAAACCTAGAAACATTACAATGAATCCTGCAAATGTTAACTATGATTATCAACAAGCTAAAAATTGGAATGTAAAGCAATACTGACAGTACAGGGAACATACATACATAAACTCAGTCAGTAACATGAAGTTCCACAAATTTCTGCATATGCTATTATGCAAATAAGGTTTCAAGATCTATTTCCGAGTTCCCAAAACATTTCTGAAGTTTTTTTTACTTTATCCATTCTTATTTCAAGACAGCTGAATACTGTATTGGACATCTGTTCAGATGTAAATCCTTTTAATGCCCTTTCGATGGGTTTTCAAAACCATGTCGTTTGTAAAACTTTCAGATATCCATTTCTCTTTAATAATAGAAAAATAATCCTCTGCCAGAAAACTGCTGCTAAAATTCAGTCTCCATTCTCCACTCCAACTTCCCATGTGCTGACTGTCGTATGATTTTACCACAAGCAACATCTGTGTACTCCTTATCCCGCTGCAGGCATAACATAGGGAAAGGAAAGAGACCAGTTGGCTTTGTTTGATTAAAAAGTGAAACTAAAGACAGCATGAAAATACTGTGTATCTTGCAAAATGGTCATGAAGCAGTATTACAGATTGAGCAAAATGACAAAAAAAAAACCCCATGCTGGATGTTTTATTGTGTCATATATGTTTTCATTTAACAAAGCCTCTGTCATGACTAACCTTGTAATTTTATCATATTTCTTGAACTGACAATTTGAATAGCAATAACCTGAATTTTAAAGAGATTTGTTGGTGTTATTTGTACATTTAGGACTAAAGTCTTTACCAAACAGTCAATTCAGACGCTGAAATAAATCTGAAATTTGCCAAACTTCAAAAAGTCAAAATTGCTCTCAAAATAATAAAATAGAAAGGAGGTTCCTGCAAAAAAATATTGGAGAGACTATGACACAAGACATTTCATTTTATACAAGAATTATCACGAGTAGCTTATTAACAGGCAGCCTAAAATATTTGGAAGAAAGAGCACCATGAAAGCAAGTTATGGCAAGTAACCAGTAAGTTTGTTTTATTAGCATTTGCACAAGCAGTACTCTCTACTACTATAATGAGTTCCCCTTTGGAGCTGATACTTCCTCCTAACCAGGATATTTCACTTCCTTGCTAAGTTGCCCTTAATGCAACACCAGTCTTACCCTGTTCTCAGATTGCCCCAGATAACAAAAGTAACACACAAGCAATCATCTCACTGCTTAGGACTGGATACCCTTAAGACCCTGTCCTCTCATGAAGGGAAGGACTGGCACTATGGAAAAGAGGAATACAAAATGAAGATGGGGAGATGGTGCTTCCCACCTGTCCTCCCCAGTACTGGCAAAGCTGGCCAGACAAGCATTCATGCCAGAAAACTCTCAGAAGGGGCTTCTCTCTTTCACTGAGACAGAATCTCCCTGGCAGCTCTCCATGGGCCCTGCTGCTTTCTATGGGTCTTGCCATGGACAAATTGCAGTAATAAAAATGTTGCACACTCCAAGGAAAACTGAACTTAGATGCTATAGGCAGATTATGAATTAACAGAGACAGGTGGAAATTCCATAGCAGATGCAGTTATGTGTCCAACATCTGAAAGGATTCTTGAGTTCGAGTAAACTCATGAGAATCAATACAATTCCTGTTTTATAAGGCTATGATGCACAATGCAGAGCAGTTAATGTTGCATCTTCATTTCTGGTTTCAAGGCACTGAAGTCACCCTCCAGTACACATGTATTTATTGGACAGGGGCAGCTGGGAATCCTGAGAGATGAGCAAACGGCAAGCCAGAGATTTTGGTGTTCAGTTAGTCTTGGATAGGGGCAATACTCTAAAACACTGCAGTGAGTGAGCATATGAAGAAGATTAGCTACACCACTGCAGCTGTTTGAATTGTTATATTTAGCTTTAGGCTGCAGCCAGACATTCATTAAAGAAATGAATGAGATGGTATTAGAAGCTGATATACCTTGGCTACTTGTTTCTGCTCCTTTGCTGAAGGCTTCCTCTAGCAATATAAATCAACAGATCTCATGAGCCTCTCAGCCACTCCAGCCCAAATTCACCAACTTAAAGCCTCTACATCAACAAGTTAAGGTAACTGAGGTATGCATTATGCTGAACCAGAGACAGAGTTTTGTTGTCTCCCCTCATCCGGTGTGGGATGCAGCCTCTAGCAGTGGTTCAGTACTGAACAGCTGAAGGACAAGGACATCTTAAACCACCACAGCTGCTTCTGTGATGATTGTGTGAGAGGACCTCAGTGTTAGCTTACTGAGATTCACACACAGGGCAGGTCATACATATGCTACCACAAAACAGCATGCTTACAGATTTCAGAAGAAAAAGAATACTGTATTGATGTGATTTAGATGCCAAAGCGCTGACAACCAGTGCAATTTAAGGTTATAGAAACCAGACATCAATGCAGGCTGGCTTTGCGGTCTATGGAAAACCTAGATTGTTGTGAAGGGAGAGCTAGAGACCAGAAGGCTGCCTTTTGATTCTACTGTACTTGCATTATTGGAGATTTATATATTTAGGCAATTTATTCTTAAAGCAATTAGCTTGATTATGAGGACTGGGAATCCATTTTTAAAATTAAAATTCAGGAAAGGATTTTTTTAAACGCTTCTTTTCCTCTCATAAAGTCAATGGTAAATCTCCTATTATTACTCAGCGAGGACAGAATAAGATTAACACCAGACACTTCTTCAGATCATACCCTTCCATTCTGGAACACAGTATACAGAGGCAAGATTCTGCAGCTGTAGGTATAAATATGTCTGTGATCTTATCTATACAACACTTCTGAGCCCTTATGTCAGTGAGTTTGCTGTCAGTATTATTTCCTAATTTCCACAGGCATCACTGTTACCTTCCTCTGCTGAAAAACAGTCTTTCAAACTTCTCACACATTACCAACAGAGCTCAAGGAGAACCAGTTTGTTGGAAAGGTGTTCCAGCAAATGGCATTTCCTATGTAGATGACTTACATTTTGAGCCACTTTGTTAGCC
The DNA here is from genome assembly GCA_013186435.1 of Turdus rufiventris. Taxonomy (NCBI): domain Eukaryota; kingdom Metazoa; phylum Chordata; class Aves; order Passeriformes; family Turdidae; genus Turdus; species Turdus rufiventris. The sequence continues at coordinate 4,148,453 of PYHW01010739.1, forward strand.
CACACCTGCTACCAGCCAGAAAACACACCCTTAAGTGCTGCAATGAAGTTTCTGCCAGTCATGAGCTGGCAAGTGTGTGCAGGATTAGGGAAGGGTGCTGCACAGCTCCTGGACATAGACACTCAGTCTTGTGATGACATCTACTGGCTAACCTCAAAGGCACTAACCCACCTGTAGGGAAGCTCATTCTGACATTTTCCATTCTTGAACATTTTAGATACATGATCTATCCTCAGAAAGGCTTGTGTTCAGCACCAATACAAAACATGGTCCCATACCAGCCACTGTGAAGAAAATTAACTCTACCCCAGCCAAAACCAGCCCACCAACCAAGGTATGCAAAGTGTAAAATGCAAACAAGTTACATAAAAGAAAAAAGTCAGGTTTTTCAAATGTTCTCATTTCTACTTATTCTGGAGTTCATTAAACTCAGAAGAGCAGGAGAAAAATACTGTAGTTCACATACTAAACCTTACAAAAAGCGTAATTTCTTGCAGTTGTAAGATTATTTTCACTTTTGACATACCAGTCACATTATAATTGCATTCACTTCATTTGAGTCCGTTTAGGGTAAGTGAAAATGGACAAAACTGTAGGCACTCCAGAATGATTCTCCAGGACAAGGGCATTGTGCAAGTAGCTGAGGAACTACACCAAAGAGAGTTAGAATGGACTGCCTGGCCATGGCAGCCAGCTCAAGGCAAAAGCGTTAACCTGACAGATTTAGCAGATTTCATACACAGGCATGACACAATCTAAAGATAACTCTAAAATCCTGACTTTCGGAAAAAATTATTTAAGCAATTTAAATAAAGAGCAAAGTTTGCTATTAGCAATCTGGTATACCTCTAGATAACGAAGTTCAGAAAATTAAATCTCACACACACATATTTTCACTAAGCTAAAGGCCTTTTAATATGTTTTGATCACAACATAAACACTAAGATTAAAAATTCAGCCCACTCACTAATCAATATTCCTGCTTTTCAACAATGACCTTTTAAAAGCTTAAGGTAGAAGACACCCCTGGGTAACAAGAAAGGTATTTCAAACTATGTCACATGAACAGGAGCATTGCCAGAAGCCAGCTATTACTCTGGAAGCACCCTTCAGTGGTCATTCAGTCAGTTTGTATAGTTTCTTTTTTCTTTTCTTCCCCCTAGGTAGGACCAATTATTGGACACAGATCTGAGAGCGCACAGGCAGCTCTCTCCGAGGTCAGGAAACAACTACTTAATGTATCCTGCTTTCAACTCTGCTAATGAATGGGTAACTCCTAAGTTAAAAATTATCTTCCAAGGTTTATTTACTTTAAGCTAGAAAGGGCAGGGGGAAAAAAAAAGGTGAATTGAATCCCCTGCTTTTTGTATGTTTAACCTATGTATGTGAAATGAAATGGCAGTAATCACAAAATATCTGTCAGTTTGCCAGCAAATATTTCTGATGTGCATGCTAGTGCAACCACGTAGGGAAAAAAGAGTATTAACAGTAATGTAGCTCTTAAGAGGATTTAGGCATAAATTTTTCTAAAAAGACAAAAGCTTTCATGCAATTTGTGTTTCAATACTTTACAAGATTTATTCCACACTTTCAGCTCTGAGAGATAAAAATGGTGGCAATGGTGAGGTTTTTTTTTTTAAGTCAGATTATTATCTCTTAGTTTTACAAAGTTGCCTAAAAGTCTGCTCCAAATGCAGCAAACATCCCATACTTGATTCTGAAGAAAGCTGAAGCTCCCTTTTCCAGTGGCCACAGAAAAACACACCAAACAAAATTAAATATGGGGAGAGGAAGAGACAATAAAAAAGTGTATTGTTAATGTGCCAGATCTGGGCCAAAAACAACACAATGTCTCATAATGTAGCCTCACTATTGGATTTATGGAGGAGTTGGTTAATTTTGAGCACAGAACATATCAAGTTAGCAGGAAATACAATACAGATGCATCCCATTCCATAATGCCCTCAGCTGAGCCTGTACCTTGAACACCTGCAGAACCTTACACAGGCTCTTTTTCTGCTCCACAACACCCATATACCAGAATTTTGCTTATTTTGTCAGAGAAAGAGAGAGGTTGTTATCTTACATAGCCACAAGGACACAATAAAGTATGTACAATGATGTATAAATGATCCATGATCAACAGAGTCTTGCTAACATATATGTTCTCCATCAACAGCTTAGTGTCACAGCCCAGCTTATATTGTAGGACTTGGCATGTCCCACCAAATGACACGACACAGCCATTAGCAAACAGTGAATTAGGCTGTGAGCAGGCACCTTGGGCACTTCACATACCTTGGAGCTTTGCAGATATTAACCCTCTGCCAGTTCCCCAAACCACTCCTGGATTCCAAATAAAATGAAAATTCCTTTGTGAGGCTTGCCAATAATAAACAGCACAAAGGTGCTCATCAGAGCCCTTAAAGAGTTCCACCAAACACATCAAAGTGTATTTCCGACACTGTTCCTTGGGGCAGTCCTGTGCAGGAGTACAAAGGTGAGGCTTCCCTGGCTCTCTACCACGTGTGCTCCAGTAAAACCTCTGTTCTGCACATCTGCTCTGTGTAGCTCATCTCTTGGTAGTGGCCACTGCTGTTCCACCTGCTGGCTAACAAATGGAAGCTTTGCAGCCTGCAGCCCATCATAACAGATCCCTTTTATTTTTATTTCTATAGCCCATATCTGTATTTGCAACGCCATGTTTGTTATGTTTACAAATTTTTAATAAAATTCCATGACACTGAAGACGTAGTACAGCAGTCCAGTCAGTAAAAACATCACACTTCAGTCCCTTCAAGGTGTGTCTTTTGTCAGGATGGAAAAGGCGGGGTTCATCTCATCCCAAAACATATATCTAAACTAAATCTAAGTAAAATGAAATAAATCCTTGCCTTAAAAGACAGTTTAAAGACTTTGTAGGCTAAGTAAGGACAATGAAAAGGAGATTACCTGCCAGTGGGGACTGCAACAAAGGGGCTAAGGGTACTGCCCAAGATTACCAGCCAGGTGAAACATGACTGAAAAGCTGAACAGAGATTTCAGTCTCAGCCTGGTTCAGTGCCTTTCTCCAACCCCCTATTTTCTCCTCAAGCACAATAGATAAAGATCTTCTGAAGTGAAGACAGAGACAGATGGGAAGATAGATTTAGAAAAAAAATATTTGTAAATGTGTCTCTGTGATCACACTAAAGGGACTCAGTTTGAATTATTTTTGTTTCAATTATTTACAGTAGTATCAGCTTTCTATAAAAATGAAAAAAGCATTTTTAAAAGCTTCAGATCACTGAAAAAATCCTATCATACAAAGGACACATGTAACTGTATACACTCTTGTGACAAAAAAAACAGTCTGCTGATATTACTCTCACCACAAGAAAAATCAGATGGCATAAAGTTTTAAGACTTAGGAGTGGGTATAACCAACATTCTATTCTTTCTTGCAAATTTTGAAGTGCAGTTCCAGTAATACAGAATTACACTTAACTCTGTATTATTCAAGGTTAAGGTTAAGGGGCCTGGGAAAACCCAGAAAATGGAAAAAATAATAACAAAGGAAATTATGAGACATGCTGGGGAGGATGAAATGCAGATAGACAAGCAACTCCGTAGGGCATCAGGTCAGGGTGGAACCAATTAGCTGATCTCACAAAAAACTGTGAGTTTGCTTATGTAATTAATCCTGAATTCCTCTCTGAAGTTCTTCTTTAGCCAGATAAAATTTTCAAAAACATCTGAGTGACTCAGAAACCACTAACTTTTGGTGAAACTTCACACTCTCCTCTAGTACAAAGGGACGAGTAAAACACCACCAAGCTCTCCAGTTATAAAGCAAGGTGTCAATTCCACTTCTCTAGCTCGGAGGTGACAAGTACAGCAGATTTGACTGCTTCAGTTGCAGAATTCAATCATCATGAAAACAATAAAATAATTTATCTTTCTAGGATAATGAAAAACTCTACCAGTCTTGCAAGAGGTTGCACTATTCCCAGAATTTACATCTACTTTCACTTTTTTGTTTTACATTTAACTTTCCCTGTGTTTAATTTAATAATTTCCAGTTTTAACACTTTATTTTCTGGCAAAACTCGCTGAGTAACTTCTTCCCTTGAATTGTTCCCTGTAAGAACATGGTAAAGAAAACATGATTTCATTCTAAGTTTTCATGAATGATCATAATTTTTCTCATAAAACCAAAAGCACCTAAATGGCCAAATGATTAATAGCATTATAAATTTCCACTGAAATGGCTTCCCTTCCTCCTGCCAGGGAGGGAAATGAAAGCACAAAGCATTCCTTGTGCTTGTTTCTTCCTTGGAAGCAGCCTACATGAATGACAACAATACTTTCCTAACCCTCTGTAATGGCCATAGAAAACAGTGTAAAATCGTCTTGCAATTGTCTAACGATAGCTCTAGGTCTCATGCTCAGTGCCTGCAGCATATCCCAAAGAATATGGCAGCCAAAAGAGAAAACACCTCCTAAGCCTCCAACTCCACACAGAACATTTCTGTTTTACTTGATAACAATCTGATCAGCCACAGCCACAGCTCTTGGCAGCCTAATGCAAACTAGCATTCATGGCAGATTATCAAAGAGCTTCCGTGAGCTCTACATCCATAGGTACAATTTCTAATTATCATGCTTCATTTGTTCCAGGGATGCCTAAAACTGTAATCACTTGGTAGAACACAAACAAAAAGTCTGGAGGAACTACTCTGGTTAAGCAGTCATCCATCTGATTACTTATAAAGTTAATATCTCCTCAAAAAGAGGCATGTCACTGAACAAGAGTAGTCATGAACAGATGTGGTGTGAAATTGGTCAGAATACCAATATATTGCAATTTGCACTAGAACCTCAGCTCCTTGTGTAGAGAACCTGCAGCCATTGCTTCATTCAGTGTCTGCCTCCACTTTGCCACATCTTCACCCAAGCTATGTCAGCATCTTACTAAAACTTATCCACTTTCTGAGGCTCCTGTACCACTGAATTTCTAGATGTTTCTGCTAAAGCAGTAACTGGAGTGCTCTGGACACTGGAACAGATGGAATGGACAGACAGAGCAGGACACTTCCATGTAAGCCAAGATCACCACTTCAACACCAGTGTGTCCAGAGACTCTCACAACTTAGGAAAAAGAAACATCCCAGAGCAGCTCAGTTCAGCAAGGCCATAAGAACCCATTCTTGCGCTTCAACAAGCTCAGCACTGGAAGACTTGGCAGGGATGGCTACATCCCTGTTGCCAATGTGAATTGACTCCAGCCCTGCAACATGAACACTCACAAATAGACCTGGATCACTTGCAGGCCAAAATCTCCTCTAGGACCCAGGTGACAGTACAGAGAAACACACCTTCAGGGAGTTCTAAAGGCCAGTCTGCATTCAGGTAAACCCTCCAATCTACTGCATGGAAACCCCACCAGTTTCATCTAATAAAGGACATGCTGATTAAACACACACATAATTCTAAGTGTTTGTCATATGTCTTACAAATTGTGACATATTTCTGATGATGAAAGTAGAAGGCAAAGAATATTCTCAGTCACACATTAAAAAAATCTGCTTCAAAGATCCCAAAGAAAAACCTTTTCCCTTTTAAAGTAAAACTGTCGAGAACACACTTCTGCCTTGGATGATAGGTGTCTCATTAAAAGACATGAGGATAAACAAAAGACATATAAAAAGTAACTAAATTTCAAAGAGTGACATTTAACCTTGATGTTCCAAATAAGCCCCTATTTAAAAATAAAAAACTATTCCCAGTTTAGCTTACTTTGTAAGTTATGGAAGAGATATGTGTATGTATAGCTTAAAACTCCAGCTGGCAAAGAAGGGGCAGCACAGAAAGAAAAATTACATAGAAATCACATTTTGATTACTGTAATACTGTAGGCTCCATAAATCACCACCTTTTGCTCCTGCAGTACCACAGAAAGCACCTTAATTTCATATTACTCAGGGGAAAATTCCTTTTATTACTTCAATTAATTTTGTAACAAATTAAACTCCCATTATTTTCTAAGCTGTTCCTGGATGTATAGCATGTTTTCAGTCTCTCTTTAGTTCTCTGCTAATAACCTTCTATTTGTTCTGCCCCAATAACTGTTCAAATCTGAAAGTCAAGCTTTCCCTCATGTAGTTGCAGCTAAACCACCACATCTGTCCATTTCCTCCAAACCATAATTTTATTGCTTTTATTCTTATTTTTCTTATTTTATGCTGCATGTTACTCCCTGTTGTACTTGATATTCATATTCACAATTCTCTTTGGCAATCATTATGTCCTAACTTCAATTCCCTCTCAACAACTCATTCCACCATTAAGTATATGTTAGTATATAAGACATAAATACATTTTAATATATCCTTCATTTGATAAGACAGATGCAGGCAATACAAATTTTTCTGTAGTAAAAGGAATTGCTGGCACTGTAATGCTTATGATATTATTCTATTTCTTTAAATATGAAGCACTATTTATAACACTATTTATAAGAACTATTTCTTTAAAGTGCAAAAGTCTGACTGCATCTGTGTCACACCCAGAGACCACAGATTGCTGACTTGAAAACAATCCCTTCGTAGGTGATCCTGAGCTTATTTTATGTTGCTAAAACTAGATATATTTTAAATCAGATTTTAAAATTGAATTTGTCTGTCTGTGCCCATTAAAAAAAAACAAGATTGCTTTTCACAACATGTTTTTTATGCCCTGTATCATACCAACAAGGAAATGTCCATAACTGCAATGAAAAATACAGAAACGGTATAATTAAGAGGGTGGTGGATTCAATGATAACTAGTTTGTGGTGCTTTAAATCTGTGTGCACTCAGGATAGGTTTCTAGGCAGCTTATACTAACTTGGACAGGCCAGACCAACCAACATATACTTCAAACAAGTGGTGAATAAAAGCTCTTAATGAACTGCATGGTACTGTCCATTCTGATGTGAATCTTGATCTCGTGACCATATTGGACAGGAAAGTCCTGGAAAATTTTGCAACAGCATCTCTAAGATATTACCCTCCACAGCTGTTCACCCACTCCTATATCACTGGCAGACCTCTGGTAGCATTAATGAATGAGAGTGTGCATCCCTGCCCTAAAACACCCATAGTTTAACATCTCAATCTTGCACTGCTACAGAGCTGGACTAACTCTGGACTTACTAACATATGCATACCACTCTGCTGACTCTGTAAAGAGGCAGCTACCTCTGGCAAAAGGGGATTTAGTAACATATTAAACCACCACACCTGTTTCTTCAGTAAATGAGAGTCAGAACCTGTTTTTTCAAATATGGTCACTACTACATTACCACTATCTTCAAGAAGAGGTTAAGAACAAAACTTGTGACAAGCAGAGTCAGCAAGCTTAGATGCATTGATTTAAAGGAAAAAATGTCATGCTTTTTCACTAGAAAAGAGGGTTTGTTCAGACTCTTGTCCTCACAGGGACTCCTTTGCTTTGCCAGTTTCCCAGTGAGTACAGTGGAGCAGAATGCTCCCATGCTGTGGAGGAGCAGCAGTTTCTGCATCATACCCTACCCTCAGCACAGTGAAAGGGAGCTCTAACCAACAACAGCTCCCAGTTTTTGGTACCACACATTGCCACTGCACATCCAAATAATCAATTGCAGCACATACAGATACAGGGCACCTAGCTTTAAACTAGTTAGTTTTAAAACTGATCTGGCAGTGGTAATGCAGAACTCGATACCAGCAGCCACAGCGTTTTTGCAGATCAATCTGAATCCCAAGCTGTTGCGGCTACAGTGTTATTGGTACCTTGTCCAGATGGCAAATTCAGCTCAGGTACCTCTCTACAGTTGTTATTCCATCTTAGAATTAGTCTGCTGTGATTGACACACAGCATCCATCAAGAATAGAGGATTTTGGTGTGCTTTGATGCAGACCAGAATCACTATAAATATTCAAAATAGTTTAAGAAATCAGCTTACCAGATCATCTTCTCTAAAAATACAAATACATTTTATTTTCATGCAAAACCAACTTGGTTACCTGCAACACTAATATAATATTTTCGGATACTCTGTTCAAACCAAATCATGTCTATTAAGCTGCAAAATAGCTTTTTTTTACGTGGAAAATTTGAAACACTTCATCATGGCTGCATATGAAAATATAAAGTACAGTGATTTAATGTACGGTATTATGATAGATTAAAAAAAATGCAACCAAGCACAAACACAAAAAGGAAATGTGGCATGCACGTGCATGCACTGTCTCTAAACAGAGATGCCTTCAGAAAGAAATCTCCGGAGGCAAGTTTGCCTTTGTTACGCAAAGGGGATAGCTGGCATCTCTACAGACACTGCATGTCTGAACAAACATGCTGCAATTTCTTGTTTTATTATAGCAGGATCGCTGGCTATTGTCTGGACCTGCCCCCCACGCTCCCCCTGAAATCCTTGCAAGGAGAGAAAGGCCTCCTCAGTGCAAACTCAACGCAAAAGCTGAGTGCTCCCAGCTGATTTCTGAAGAAGCCCTTCTCCCCTGGGTGTAAGCCTGGGAGCAGGGGCTCCCGCCTTCATCCCCAGCACCGCAAAGCCGCCGACTCCGCAGAAGGTGGGAGAGCACCTTGTCTTGACATGCACACCACCAGTAACTACTTACACAAAGCAACAGAGAACACGTGTGAATTCTGGAAATCACAAGGCCTTTTCCCTTAAAATTAAGAGGATGCACTTTATGGGGGTTTTGTTTGTTTGTTTAATTTCTATTTTAAAAATAAAGAAAACCTACTGTTGAAAAATCCTGTGATGGTATGGTTCTCCATTAGCCTTTATTCAATTCTGGGTAATAGTGTTAAGTGATTTAGGGGTTTCAGTGGTACTGCTGGGTTGATAGCTGGGCTTAATGATCTTAAAATTCTGTTCCAACCTTGATGGTTCTATGGTTCCATGAAACACTAAAACATTTGCCTAATGACTTGGCTCACCACTCCTTGCATGCTTTGCCATCTCAAAAGAAGATTGTTTTGATGATGTACTCGTTGCACGAATGCCACATTTAACTTGTTAATCAAATATTTGATGTAAAGGATGCCATTTATTATGGTAGAACATGAGATGCAGCCAGCTGGATCTCTCCACTGAACAAGTTTGACAGGATTGTAATACCCATAGATATAGGTACACAACCCATGATTTCAATGATCGAGCTGCACATCTCCTACCACATGCAAACCACCATCATCTGTAGGGTAAATTGTTTAACTCACTTTTGAGCTAGTGATAATCAACTTGCAGCACAATGTTCCTTCCACAAGAGCAATTAGGCTACGTTTTCATCAATTGTTACCTCCATTCCAAGCTAAATCAATCACCAACACTAGTGCAACATTTCAAATGGAATGTGAGATCTTCCCTTATTAAACAATTGAAATTATTTAAACATTTAATAAAATTACTACAATATTGTTAATTGGAGGACATACACTTTATTTTATAATGTGTATAATACTATACCTGTGGTTTTTCTCCTGTACAGATTTAGATTTTTTCTCCTAAATAGCACAGATATGTATTTACATTTTCACCTTATTATTTCCTTTTTAACATTTAGATGATTATTACAAAAATGTACAGTCTCTTTCAGCATATTCAAACCTCCAAGAAAAATTTGCCTTAGCACTAATGGAGATGTCATGCTGGAATGTTATTGTACAAACTAAATGGACTCATTTTATAAACTGCCTTTTCACTAGTCAGCAAAATGTGTTATTATTATTATTTTTAAAACAAAGGCTAGAGAGCTGTTTGTTCATTCATCAATCAAATCTTCTTAGCCTTGGACCCCAGAATGTAGTTCTAAGATGGTTTTAGGGTAACTAATTATGGGATGCTGTAGTTAGAGGGATCCCATTCTTTTGCATGTGGCTGCACCATCACTTGTGCTCGCACAGAGAGAATGGGTACCGTCAGATGAAATGAGGAGGTGGGACTTCCCCTGTGGTGGGCAGCACAATTTCTTGGTGCCTCAAGCAGCCAGAGAAGGCCCATCATGAGTGGGAAGCAGAACAGCTGGACAACTGAGCTGAACCAATACAGCACCTCAAGCTCTCAATTGGAGAGACTCCATTTCTCTCCCATCTCCTCTGGTCCCCATATTCCTAGGTGTGTTGTCTCCCTGCTACTCATCCCTGATTGCCTGGTAAACCAGTTCAGCACTCAGCCTAAAACCCCACTGGATTTCTGCCAGAGCAGTTAGTTGAATCAACCTAGCATGCCATAAACTAGTGGGAGATGAGATAGGAAAAGACGAGGGAGGGAGAGGGGGATCTTGTTTGCTTGGCAGCAGTAAATCATCAAGTCAAATCTGACTGTATCATTGAACCACATTTTAAGGGAGGAACCCAACCACTGTAAACTCTGTAAAGAGATGATGGAGAGAATTAAAAAACTCCAGAGGGCTACTTGGCCTGCATAAGACCCAAAACCTACAGGCACCTGTATTTCCTCAGTAAAACCCTGGAGGCATCATGTTTAGTGTTAATAACAAGGTGGCAAGGATTTTGGATTCCCTCTCCCCCTTCTACTCCTCTCACCCAAACAGCATCTCATTCATTAAAAAATTAAATTAAATTCTAAATTAAAAATTAGGGATGGAATTAGTTTCAGCTATAAAGTGGTACACTTTTATAGCAGTTCAGGCACTTTCAGAATATCCTTTCATACCTCTTTCTTACATTATTTTTTTCAAAAGTCCCCTAATTTTAAATAGTTAATTTGAAAGAAAAATTAACACTTTTGAGTTTGCCTCCCAAGTCTGATTCTTCTAATTTTACCAGCCATTATGGATATGAATCTCTGTGTTCCAGCCTATAATATTCATACAGAGAAGGAAGAGAGAAAACAACAGCTTGCAGCTGTTTTGCCATGAGCCAAATAATAAATGGTAATAGATCTCATGAGCAGCTGAAAAAGCTTTTTATGTGATTTCCCCAGACTCCTACTATGAGACGGACTTACAGTTCTATTTAGAGTTGGTGATTTCTAACCATGCTCCGTTTCCATGTGGAACATGGAAAAACAGCCTCTAGCCCTCTCTCAGCTATCAGTGATTCACACTAATTTTGGAAATGTTCTTGCACATAACATTTGTAAGCCACTAACATTTGTGGTAGTTTGTATACTGGAATACTAGAGTCTTGCCTCTCCACAGATTAACAAAGTAACAGCAAATAGATTTTTTTCTTGCCACAATACGAGCCCTGGACTTATCTAGTTTGATTCAAGGTAATATGAACATAATCAGCATTCTGGGCTGCATGAGGGTGACTTGCCAGCAGGTTGAAGAATTTGGTCCTTCCTTTCTGCTCGTGAAGAGGCTCACATGCAGTGTTGGGCCCAGCATTGAGACCAACACACAAGGGACTGGAGCAAGAAATGCCACAAAGGTGAGCACTTAATTTTGAGGAGAGACTGAGAGAGTTGTTATTGCTCAGCCTGGGGAAGAGAAGGCTCAGATGCGAAACTTAACAGTGCTTATAAGCACCTGATGGGCAGGTGTAATGTGAGACAGTCAGAGACAGGACAAGAAACACTGGGGACAAACTGAATTACAAGATGCATTCAAACATGACAACAACACTTCTTTATTGTAAGGGTGTCCAAGTTTTTTAACAGATTGTTCAGAGAGGGTGTGAAAGTCTCCAGTCCTGGAGATGCATCCAACCTGACTGGACTCATTCCTGGGCAATCTGCTCCAATTGATACTGCTTTGCACAGGGGTATCAGGCTAAATGCTCTCCAGAGATGAGCCCAGCACTTTGTTATTCTATAAGTCTATGGCTTGCATGAAACCACATACCAAGTGTGAAAAATTAGGAATAAAATCTATTTTAGCGACTTAATTTCAAAGCCACCCTTTCTCCACTTACAGACACAAACAGAACTGGAAAGAAACAGATTCTTTTCTATTCATGTTATTTATTATGCTCCTAAAAGCTGAGAATATTCAGAATATTCAATTTATCTTTCTTTAACTTCACAGCTAATATTTTCATTGCATTTTTGTATACACATAAACAGACATGATCAGGACACTCTATACTCACGTAAGTATTTAGAAAAATGTAGATAACAGTTCATAAAGAAGTGTTTGCAGCACTTTGCTTTCAATTTTGTAGTCCAGTGTTCAACTCCCTATTTGCCCTAATCATTTAATATATTAAAGGATTATATACATAAGATAAAAATTTTCCTTGCACTTCTAAGCATTTTTTTTATCTGAATCACAACATTCTCGTATTTAATTTCACCAAAAATTATCTCTGTGTTCTTTCTCAGCTATTTAGATAAAAGGAATGGCCACTGTAAATGAAAGGGGCTTGCCAAATTTACAGCGAAGAAAAAGATAACACAATCTTGCTTTTATTAATTTCCCTAACTCATTTAAACTGTTCCCAGTACCTGCTGCATATTTTGCAGTAATTAAGTTTATAAAGAAATAAAGTAAAACCATGAACCATCTCCAAGCTCCAGGAAAGGCAAAATACAGAACTTGAATTTAGGTTTTCTGAGTAATACATAGGTAAACATTAAACAAATGCACTGAAATTACTGCATAAACATTTTTTAATATGATTCATAGCTACATTTCTCCACAACATGAATTTCAGCAAATAAAATCATTGGGAGTTACAGAACTATGTATGTAGATGCAACATTTTTTTTTTTCTAATTTCCACTAATAGCCAAGATGTACCATGACATAAATGGAAAAATGAACACCTCAGGAGAGCAATTCAGCTAATCTATTAGCTTGTTTTGTTAGACTGAGATGAATCACCCTTATTTAACCAGCTTAACAACTCCACTAAATATAAAGGGATCCCAAAACTACCATTAGATTTACAACCTTATATTTGGACATCATTTTAAAAACATATGACTCCCATCCTTTTTATTTTCTTTCTGAATTTGAAAGAGCAACATTTGTCTGTACATTGAGAATATTTTTTGTTAAAATGTAATAAATGAGCAGATTACAAAAAGAAGTGTCTCTTCAGATGTTGCATTTAAAAACCCAAAAACTAAAAGTGCCCAGGGAAGTATTCTACAAGCTCCCTCTGAACTTGGTTAAATCTTGAGAAAAATTGAGAAAGTAGTGAGAGCACAGGACAGTGTACCTGTGCTAGCTTGATCTAGCTAGTACCCAAGCATTAGCAATTAAGGGATTGAAATGTGGGTTTTAGCAATGCTTGTTATTTATTTAGCATGTATAACCACAATTCACAGAAAGTTTGTGCCTGGACGAACATATGTTAGAATTCATGCTGTGGAATCTGCTACTTTAAGACATGCAGCTAGCTTGAAGTAAAAACAAATATGCTAGCACTGGCAATTAATCATGCCTTTGCTCCTCCTGTGTTCCTATTCTATGTCATTTAGCACACAACCCTGTATTTTGGAATGAAGCTCAACAACACTGCCCAAAGGGGAATTCTCAGAGGTAATGTGTTTGTGGAGGGGAAAAGAATTTTTATTTTTTTTTAATCTTAGCAAGAAATAAGGCAAGGACTACTAAACTGCATAAATAAGAAAAGGATTTTAAAAGAAGCCCAGAGAAAGAGATAGTNAAAAAAAAAAAAAAAAAAAAGAGGAAGAATATCTGCATTTACTCATGGACACCACTTTGCACTTAAAGCCCACCTTATACTTTATTTTACCCTTAATCCTTAAGCTTGTGTTTATCAGCTTCTTGACAATCTCTTATCAGTTCTACACTGGAAAGGTGGGTTGGGCCTGAAAGCTGTGGTTTCAGATACTGTGATTAGTGAGAACTAAAAGTTGACCTAAAAAGCATTCTGTAGAAGTATGAAAATACATCTTGACCATCTTTCCCCCCCAAACAATTACTTTTCATCAAAAATCGGAGTCTTTCTGATGCAGAAAAAAAGTGGTTTTTTATATATTTAAGACTGCTGCTTGAAACAGTCTGCTCTCAGTCTCCCCTCAGTGCAGCTGACTGGATAACAGTGCCTATAAGCACTGGTCAGGGTAAGGAACTATTTATGCAAAGCTAAGCACAGAAGGAGGAATACCTGCTTTTCTTCAGGTGGAAAGCCAGTTCAGGCATGACAAGAATCCAAAAGTCAAGATTTAACCATGAGCCATGCTACTCATCAAAGCAACCTGAGCATTAAATGGGGGGAAAAAATAAACAGGAGTGAAGCAGGAAAGAAAGACATCCCATAATCAGAGCAGAAAGTGATCCATATCCCCTCATTTGGTATCATGTGACAGCCCATCCTCAAAGAAGCCAGCAGTGTGATGAACATGACATCTCTCTCTGATCTGCTGAACCCCTCCAAGCAAGACACTAGTCAGGCAGGACACATGTTAGATAACCTCTGTGGGAATAATTTTGTTGAGAAGGAGGTAGCAATCTGGCTAGACTGATTCTACTTTCATTTACATAACAGAGTTATTTCACTTGATTATGTCAGAATAATCCTGATCTAGCTAATAACAACAGGATAAACAATGGGATTCTATAAAAATATTGTCACTTTCACTTATATTATTTTAAATATATATAATATTATTTTAAGAGCATCTGGCACAATGTCAGATTTTGAGCATTAAAAAAAAATTGGCAAATGTAAGAGTTTTTAAAATGTTAAATAAAAAAGGCTTTAAAAAAATCAATTTGGTCAAATTTGTTAGGTTTCCATGTTCTTTTTGGTTGGTTTTTTCCAAGTGCTGCTTACTTATAGAATTCTTTGCAAAAACTTCCCTGAGGTGAAAAATGTTAAGATAACATTAAGATTAGAAAGATATACTTTACAAGAATGTGTGTAGGTGGGAGAGGGATAAGATTGTATGTTGAAATACTAAACAAATAATAACTACTGACTATATGAAAAACTATAATAATCCACAGATTTTGAGTTCTGTACCATTCAGGTTTCTTTTTATCCTCTTTGAATTCTTGTCTTCTGAGCTATGCAATTTAAAGGTCCTTCTATGATTTTCACAATAGCACTTCTTAATTTCCTTAAGGATCTTAGAGGAGGGTCAGGGAAGAATAAGGACAGTTTCTTAAATATACAATTTGGAAGAACAGAACTGATAAGAATTTTCTGCAAATGATATTTTCTCTTTCCAATTTTTTCTCACTAAGTTTCCAGGAGAGATTTGCTGCTGTCTCTAGATGTAGGCAAAATCAGTAATAGTTTAGAATTTCTGCAAATTCCTGCTCTATTGATTTTAAGGCCAAAAGAGGAATTTGTAATGATTTAGCTCGATCTTCTGTATTGAGAGAACATAAGAGTCCATTCAATAACTTCGTATTGGATGTAGTTTCACAGGTGGGGTTCTTTTTGTAAGATATCTGTTCTTGAAGACATCAGAATTCACCACTTGTCTTGAGAATCTGTTGCCATTTAAGACCACTCACCCTTAAAAACTACATTCTCATCTCTAAACTGAATTGTTCTGCATTCAAGTTTCAACCACTGATCCTTGTGATGACACTTCATAACATGGATGAAATAAAAATCAAGCCTTCAAAAATTGCAGGCAGACCAGAAGCAGGTTATACTGTTTGTTTAGCAAAATCACCATTAGTGTTAAGTTTAATGAAACAAGACTTCTCAGGAAATAACACTTCCCAGCTTTTGTGAAACTTGACAAGTTCCACAATCCTTCAAACAAAACATTATAAACTGTCCAAACTGTCAGCTTAATGAAACTCAGCATTTGCTAAATGTTTAAGGTAATTTTGTAATGCATTGCTATGTCAAATGCTGTAGGAAAAAAAAGCATATATTAACTCTTTATAGTTATCTGCATACCTAATACTCAGTCTTACCACTCAATCTTTCTGGAGTCACCAAACAAGACCAAAAATACCCCAAAACAAATAAACAAAAAAACCACAAAAACCCACAAAAAAGAGACCCAAAACAAAAATACCAACCAAAAACAAACAAAAAAATCCTCCAAAAAACCACCTCAGAAGTCAGCATTAATACTTGAAAGAAAAAACCTACACTAAAATTACTGTTTCAAAAGTACTCAAAAGGCATGAAGATTTAAACAAAGAATATATACATGTTTTACAACCTACTTCTGCTCTAATGTCCATATATTCCATGTAAATCACAAAATTGAAGAAGTGCAGGGAAAAACAGTATAGAAGCTAATTTTTTACCTAAATAATACATTGCCTGTTGATGAAAGGCTAATCAAGCAAAGCCATGCATGGTCAAATCGGGTTCCATCTGCATTTGCAAAAGTATGTCTTGAACACCACAGCAGTGAGTGAAAAAAAAATTCGCACAGTAATGGAGGATCAAACCAAAAACCTTGAGGCACAAAGAGCCTCACTGGAGGCACTGGGCTTTGAATTAGGCTTCAAATGTTCCTTTAAAGGTATCTTTACAATTCCCTCTCCAATTACGTTATTCCCTAACTACAAAGCTTTAGAGGGGCAGCAAAGTGTGTGGTAACAGCATTCCTACAGTCTTGAAGAAAATGTGCATTATCCAGCAGTGACAGAAGTGCTATGCTGGTACTTGAGTTAAGAGTTACTGAGATTGGAATCCTGGCAAACATTCAGGGCAATGGTGTATCAAGCTGACTGAATTAATGTTTTACTAATGACTTGAACTTAAACAAGTCAAAATCCTTCTTCAGGAAGGAGAAAAGTTTATTTTGACTTTTCAAAGAGCTTCCTAAGGACCTACTACTAAATGAAATCCTTTATAGTAATAAAACCAAAAAGTAATTAGTTAAATCTGTTAAAGAAAATTAACTGAAGGAAACCCTAAAGAAGACAAGCCACACTATACCAGTCTAAGATATTCTGATTTAAACCAAATCCAAACAATAATCAACACGTCATATTAATTAATTCACTCTAATAGGATTTTCACTCTGCTTGTATCATTCTGGCTTTTAATTCCACAGAATCATATAATCATCTAGGTTGGAAAAGACCTCTAAGATCATTAAGTCCAACCACAAACCCAGCACTGCCAAGTCCACCACTAAATCAGGACATACATGTCTTAAATACCTCAAGGGATGGGGATTCAACCACTTTCCTAGGCAGCCTGTGACAATGTCTGATGACATTTTCCATGAAAATAAATTTTTAATATCTGATATACACCTTCCGTAGTGTAACTTGAGTCCATTTCCCCTCGTCCTGTCACTTGTCACCCGGGAAAAGAGGCTGACCCCCGTGTCACTGCACCCTCCTTTCAGGTAGCAGTGGAGTCACCCCCCAAGCCTCCTTTTCTCCAGGGTAAAAACCCCATCTCCCTCAGATTCTCCTCACAGGAAATGTGCTCCAGACACACCACCAGCTCTGTTGCCCTTCTGTGGACATTCCAGCAGCTCAGTGTCCTTCTTGTAGTGAGGAGGGGCCCAGAACTGGACACAGGATTGCCCTGGTCCTGCTGGCCACACTACTGCTGATACAAGCCAGGATGCCATTGGCCATCTCGAGCACCTGGGCACACTGTGCTTCATGTTCAGCCGCTGTCCACCAGCACCCCCAGGTTCTTTTCCCCCAGCATGTAGTGCTGCATGGAACTGTTTAGACACAAGCATGGGAGCCAGCACTTTGCTGTGTTGAACTTATTCCAGCTGGCCTTGGCCCATCCATCCAGCCTGTTATATACCCCCACAGAGCCTTCCTGCATTTAAGAAGATCAGTACTCCCACCCAACTTGGTGCCATCAGCAGACTTACTGAGGGTGAACTTGGCCCCTCAACCTTTGTGACATTTTTCTCCCCACATCCAATGCAGGACACAGACATTTTCCTTAGTCCTTTTTTTCTCACTAATGTATTAATAGAAACTTTAAAAAATGTTTTTTCACGGCAGTAGCTGGATTATTTGGGATTTGGCTCTTCTAACTTTCTCACCGCATAACTTCCGGTTATCCTTTACGCCTCCTGAGTTGACTGCCCTTTCTTCCAAAGGTGATAAGCTCTTTTGTTCCACAAGTTCCAGCCAAAGCTCTCTCTTCAAGCAAGCTGCTCTTCTTCCCTACTTCTGGCACGTGGGGATATCCTAATTCTGCACTTTTAGGATTTCCTTCTTGAAGAATGTGTGGCTTTCCTGGCCCCCTCTGCCTTTCTGGACTCTCCCCCAAGATACTGTTGACCAGGCTCCTAAACAGGCCAGAAGAAGTCCAAAGTGGCAGTTCTGCTGATCCTGTTCCTTCAAACTCACTAGTTTTGTGACAGCTGTGCCCAAAACAGCCTCCAAACAACCACATCTCCCACCAGTGCCTCCTTGCTCACAAACAGCAGGTCCAGCTGAGCACCTCCCCTGGTGGACTCACTGACCAGCTGTGCCAGCAGGTTGTCTTCCACATATTCCAGGAATCTCCTTGGACTGCCTCCTCCTTGCTGTACTAGACCTTACAGCAGGGAATTCCCCCAGGAGCACAAGAACTAGTGAATGTGAGACTTCTCACAGCTGCTTTTAGAATATTTCATCTACCTTTTCATGATGCTTGGGTGCTCTACAACAGACTCTCACCAGGATATCTACCTTGCTGGCCTTTCCCTAATTCCTACCCCTAAACACTCTGCCTTACTGCTACAATCCTTAAGCTCTAGTCAACCAAAACACTCCCTAACATACTTCAATGCCAATTATAAAGAACAGGCAATATAATTTCAGGGAAAATTTGAACAGTATCCAAGCAAAATTTGGACTTATGAAACAAAAATAATTGTCTTCATTTATCCAGAAAAAAACAGAGGTTGATAAGGCAAGAATTGCCCTTATAATATCTAGCAAGGCAAACAGAAACTTGCACCAGTGAGAATGTTGTAAGTTAAGATGAACAAATTGTGAAACTTTGATGACGACATATGTCATCATTATATTTTCTCCATTTTAAATTTAACTTGATTCTTAGCATCTTTCCAGAGATTAACACTCACTAACTTGTCTTGATGGAATACTGTTTTTCATGTATCCATTGTTTGTTTCAGAGATATTTATCACTCTTTATATAAATATCAACCTAATTTTTAAAGAAATCTAGAAGCTTCCTGCATACATTTTGTACTACTCAAATGAACCTGTAAGGAAACTCAAGAAGACTCCAAACAGTTGACTGGTGAAGTGATAATAACTCAACTTATCCTGAGGGCTGTTTAGAATCCCTTCATTAAAAGAAGTTGGGAAATTAACCAAGATGTAAGCAGGATTTCTTGACAGCAGCCAGTGTCTCTTCTCTAGAGCTCTTTGGAATATTCAAATCAAAAATATTTCCAACCTACTAAGATAATTTCACAAGCTTATTATAGTTCACTTTAGGAATTAGCGTCTTTCTACAGGTTCTCATGTCACTGGCAATCAGTGTTACGGCTGAGAGTTCTCAATTCTTCTACTTAAGCCTAGTGTGTCTCCTTAATCCCTTTAATTCTTGCATTTTGACCTAATTTTACTTCTTATTGTCATGCTTCTTTTGCTGCTATCTGGGCCTTATTCTATATCACAAGAATATAAAAACTAAATTGTGGATTATTTTTAAGTAAAGAGCTTGTTAAGCACTTCTAGGGCTACCTTACACCTTCCTTGTCTCTCATCTGACCAGGTCAAATGAAATCAATGGCACTATTCAGCTCAGGAAAACAAGTGTGATTGAGCTCCAAGGGCTAAACTGGTAAAATTTGCTGTAACTGTATCTGTTCTTTGAAAGTGTGATTACTCAGCAAATGGTCTCAGTTGGAAACTAGAAAAATACTGTTAACAGGTATTGGTGTTTGAGGCATTTCCTTCCTATCCAACCTGCCCAACAGTTCAGGTGCTCATTTTATACAGAAGAAAAGACCATTGGCCCTGACTCAAGGAGAACTGGAATGGAATCAGTATCTGCCTGATCTAAACCACCACCCTAAGGGTTATTCTGGAAGGCACTGATCCTAACTGGCCTGCTTAAGCCATTTTATTCTGTGGAACATAGCAGGTATCACCAGGAAAGGAGAAATATATGGCAAAAAGGAATGAACACCAAAAGAAAAAAAAAAAATAGACAGAATTTGGCCCCATACTAACAATACTCAGTTGAAAGTGGAATGTCCAAGTGCAGGCAATATTCCAAAGAGCAATTTAGTGGAAGTATGGGTTAAAAAGCCTCTCAAATGAAGGAAGGAATTGCATCTGAGACTTTCATGTTTGGACATGGCGCCCTAAGTGCCTTAAGTTCTGTAGAAAAGGCAATTAAAACCACAATTTACTCTCCTTTACTAATCCAAGGCAATATCTAAACCCACCCCTTCAATTACACTGCTTTGCTCTTTTAAGAAATTTTTTTATAAATCCGGGATGGGGAACAGAAGGAAAGATTTGGTTTTGGATAAAATCGCCATTTGAACTCAAATATTCAAAACTAAGCAAAAATTCTCTTGCCAAATCATGTAGCTATCTTAGTTCCACTTAAAAAAAAATATATTGTTTCAACTAGACAAAGCAGACCTTTTCTATGTTCTTATTTAGAAGATAAGGTGATATTCAAGTTAGAAATGGAAAATTCAATAATTTCCATGATTCAGTCTAAAATGCCAGGGCAAGGAGACCAATATAATAACCAGTACAGAAGACAATGAAAATCTTTCTACTAAGATTTGTAAGGCTTGTACCAGACTTTCTATACACCCCATATAAGCATCTCTTACTCCTGTATATTATCACAGATACTTAATTTTGCTGAGACCTTGCAGCCACATTCACAACAATGTCCCTATGAACTAATTTTTTATTTACAGTAAAGTTTATTTTGATAGGGTTTTTTATATATATAAGCTGTAGTGTCAAACTAACTATTTAAATCCCCTGCTAATACTTACAGTAAGAAGTATGACGTGGAAAATTGCTTGGGCACCATCCTAGAGTATATTAAAACAGCAACAAGCCTGGCAATGTACCAGAATCCAATACAGTACTTGGCAAATGATGGCAAACAAATCACCAACATGTGATGCCATCATTTCTAAGCCAAAGACAAAAGTAGTTGATGTGTCTTGCCAAGACTGATGTGCCCAAATGCGATAAGTGAGGTCAAGCAAGGATGCTGCAAATGATTCTCAATCATATTTTACCAGTTTGCTACTTTAAGAACAGTCAGATATTCAGTCCTAAAGGTCTGATACAACATTATTATTATAGCTCATTCAGGAAAACACATCGGTGATTTAGCTTTGAATAACAGCACTGACAGCTGTTATAGTTTAATAATTAAAGTCAAGAGTAAAATATGATTCCCTCACAAATTAGAAAGCATATCAGAATGCTGAAGTTCCTAAAAAATTTATTTGTTTAGCAAAACTAAGGATGACAGATTAAATAATTGTATTTCACAAACTTAATGGAGAGTTTTTTCTAGGCAGTGGAACATGATTCTTTAGCAGAATTTCTTGCATAACATAATGGGAGAAGTCTATGAAATTTTCCCATAAATTTGGCTTAAAGGCCAACTTCAGGGAATTGTTTTTGAAAGATTCTTACTTCATTGGGGATTTAGCCAAGTGTTAGTACAGCAAAATGCAGTGCTGTGTTAAGGCATTTAAGAATCTGTAACAAAAAGTTTAAGAAAGATTTAGCTAATGATGTAAATCACCAGTTTTAGCGAGCCTTGGCTTTGCCATGCTTTGGCTTTAAGTCAGAAAAGCTGCCCAAAGAGCCTGAAATAAAACAAATCTTGTTTCCCTAGTGATCCTCACATTCCTAAACCAGCTATAAGAATCTGTCATTACTTTCCCTTTGAAACCATTCTACCCTTGAGGCAAGGTGTCGCAAGATACGACAGCAGTCCTAAAGAAGCAGTTTGGAGCAGACTCCACTTAAATACTGAGCAGAGGATGAAGTTAGGTAAGGGACAGGCACATTATGGTTCAAATTAAAGCTGACTAGGAAATGGGTTTTCCCCTCACACAATCTGGTTTTTTTTTTTTTTTAGAATGCTCCAGACCCAAAAGACCCACATCAGGGTTATCTCATTTTGTTGCTCAAAACAGGAAAATGTAACAGAACTGAATGTAATGCAAAATATTACTATATTTACTAATGTATTTATATTACTAATGTGGTACTAGCCTCTTGCAACAAAAAATACTAAGGCTCAACACAGAAATTTCTTCCCTGGGTGCTGCAATCCTGGTTGACAGATTCTCAAGCCTCAGACGACAGACAGGGGAGGAGGCAGAAACAAATACTAAGCAGGCAAACTACTGTGATGAGAGCACCACTCAAGTAACAAGCAGGCCATGAACAAGGTCTTCTTTTAAAAATATCTGGGAGCAGACTACTATTTAAAAGATGAACATTCCTTCACTGACTTTACATGACCTGATCTTGAACGTTTCAGAGTTATACACAAAACCGAAATAAAGAATTTTTCTTATGTGAATCAAAAAAGAACACAAGAGCTGCTCTCTAACATGCTGCCACAGTAGTACTGCTACCCCAGACACCCACTGCTAGGCAGGGGAATGTATTTCCCCTTGATACTGCCTCTGGAGGCATAGAGGTTGTTCTGGGGTTTGAGTTTACTGCCATTTTTGGGGTATATTTGTTTTACGCTACACAATCAGCAGAATCTGGCTAAAAAATTGCCTTAAACCAGTTCAACCAGTTTCAGATTATTTGAAACAGCACATGACAAAATATCATGACAAAATATCTTCTTCAGAATGAATAACTGGGCATTAGATCCATATTCTTAAGCAGTTATTATGAATTACTGCAGAGACAATAATGAATCTCAGACAAGCAAAGAATAAAGAGAAGGTAAACAAGAGACTTCATTTAAACTGCATTTTTCATGCTTAGTTCACGTAAGGCGTAAAAATGCCTCAGACAACTCTTAAGGGATGTAGCATAAAATTGTAGTGTGCAGTTTTCTGAAACAGGCACCAGAGCTCAACACACTGGAGCTAATTTCTGTGTCAACATTCATTCCTCACAAATTAGTGCCATTTTGCACAGCTGAAGCACCAACTCCATGCAGTGCCACACACACATCATTTTCTCAGGTTCCCAGTAATATGGACTGGCTGCACACACTGCAGCTTCTCCCTAAAATTATCAGATATAAGTTAGTCTACAAGTGTGGTTTTCACTTATTAAAAGGCTCAAGCATTTTCAACTGGATTTTTTTTTCAATCTAGTGAGTCTGAGTCTTTCAATAGTGCTGAAACTTACATACCAGAAATACATGCAGGAGTTCAGCAATCAGTCTAGGCTGGCATTTTACCTCCCCATGAGAAGTTAAAGCCCTGCTTTCCCTGCATTCTGGTAGTATAATCATTGAATTAAGAATTTAATAATGTAAACATCGGGATTCACCACTGTCACATGCTTACACTTGCTAAGAAGAGTTTTTTCTCCACCTTCTTAATGGAATGTAGAGGCCACTCTTGAGGAATGTGATTCAACTGAGACTATTTTGCAACCTTTGTGAGAAAGAAAATTGCACACTTTCTTCAATGTTTTGTGAAAATGGACTCAGCACTTTTTTAGTATCAAAAGATCTCCACATGATTATTTTAAGATTAGAATTCAAAACAAAATGAAAAGTAAATTCTTAATATGAACCACAGTATATTCTTTCAAAATGTCACACAGCTAACTCAGCAGCACCTGATACACTACGCAGTCATCTTATTCCAAGTGCAACAGAAATGCATTGGCTCACCCACTTTATAGGAGATCATCCTGAGGCTAAATCCCTCTATAGGAAGAATAAAAACATCTTCTACCTTTAAAATGCATTAGTGTTGATAAATAGGTGAATTGTGTTCCATTTATTTTACTTTTAAATTGCTCTTATTAAAAATGCCATTTTAAACCAGAAAAAATCTCATCAGCCATACAGCTGTAGGTAAGTGATGCTGCCAATAAGACACTTCCAGAGCTTTAAACCTGGACCAGTTCTTCCTGGTGAAACCTCTAATTTTGGTTTGAATACAGCAGGCCTATACTCTTGCTTGTTAATTATATACCTAAGGGGTTTTTTTCCTTTCAAATGGATCTCCTTTCTCTTCATATTGAGCCCATTTCTGTTCTCTTTAGTTATCATCACAAAGTTTATTTTGAGCTAGCCATAATCCCCTATTTGTCTATACTTCAGTTTTCTCCCCTGGCCACTAGGCAAACTACCTTGTTGCAGTAGCTTATTTCATGCTTTCAGATCCCAGGTCATGCTTTGGTGTGCAGCATGGCACTCACCTTGCTCCACTGGGTAAAGCAAAGCAGGCAAGAGGCCAAGAGCTGGCAGAGGGCTGACTTGGCTCTTTTCCCCTCACCTACCCACCTGGTCTGCTGTTGCCCTAACTTGCTTACCATGAATACTACTGCATGGGAGAAGATAAACAAAATTCCAAATCCACAACAAGGTTCACACCAGAGCAGTTTGATGACTCCTTGTACTTGGTCTCCAGGTATGAAATAACAGCCTTGGGCCTCAGTTAGATTATTGTCATTTAAGAGGTTGACAAAAGAGCCTCTGCATTTGTGCCCATAAGTCGTGGTACAATGAGTATGGCAGATCAGCCACCAAAAGACAGACTAGAGGAAGTCATGCTCTTCTCCTATTTGCAGTTCAGAGACTACGAACAAATATCACAAGACATGTAGAAAAGTATTTTACAGGCAACACTACAGGTCTGGGGCAAAAATAACTTTCTAATTCATGTCACATGAAAAGAACAGGAACTTCTATTGTATGTTCCCCTTGAGGCAAGAAAGCCTAGAAGATATAAAATACTTGGGTTGCAAGATGTGACTGATGTTGGGGTTTTTAAGTTATTTGAAATTATACTGGATGAATTATACAAATGCATATTCATTCACTGAATCATGTTTCAAAAACCTTCTTGATTTGAACCAGATCACTCAGGGACTATCATACAATTCAGTTTAAGTGAAGTCCTATTTATTTAATTTATAGCACTAGGCATTGTAGGGCAGCACAAACCTGTTACTACTGTAAAAATCTTAATACAGAAGATGGAAGTCTGAAGAGTGGCTTTCTACAATGGATGTTGATCACCTGTGCTCAATCTTT
>PYHW01010739.1:4173576-4204269 GCA_013186435.1 Turdus rufiventris
GAGGGGATTTTCACTATCCATTTCTTGAAAGAAAAAGCTCTTGCCTTTTCCTTTTTCTTGCAATACTGTCCCTTTAAACCAGGACAATCATGTTTCAAAAACCTTCTTGATTTGAACCAGATCACTCAGGGACTATCATACAATTCAGTTTAAGTGAAGCCCTATTTATTTAATTTATAGCACTAGGCATTGTAGGGCAGCACAAACCCGTTACTACTGTAAAAATCTTAATACAGAAGATGGAAGTCTGAAGAGTGGCTTTCTACAATGGATGTTGATCACCTGTGCTCAATCTTTCACTGAGCTCTTGTGTGGAATCTCTTAATATGATTTGGCTTAAAATCAAAAAAAACCCTAAACAATAGCCTTGGTACAGCTGAAAGTGTGCCAAAATACATCTGAGTTGCAAAACACTGACTTTGAAGTCTTTCTGAGGAGGGTGGAAATAGAAGCAGATTAAATTCCTGCATTTTTCATCTGTTACGGATTCTATAGACATTCCTAATAAAATTGAGATATTTCAGACAAAAAACTACTAATGTTTTGATCACAACTTCATCAATTTTAAATGCATCTTTACCAACTTCAAAATCAGAAATACTCTGAAATGCAACACAGCTCAAGTAATCTCCAGAAAGCAAAAACCATCTTACCCTCTAGCTACGTAGTGTCTAAGGCAATAACGACACAACTACCAAAGGTTCTAAAAATTCAGCAAGCACCTTATCATGATTCTTTGTATTCTGAAAAAGAGCGTGGTGTTACAATTGACAGGCTATTACAACTCTGCCAAATAGAAGCAGATGTGACAAGTAAGCTTTCCAATGAAAAAAAAAAAAAATCATGACATAGAGTGGGAATATATTAGGTGCCATTTGCTTTAACTATGTACTTGCCACTATGAAGCGTTAAATAGCATGGAGACAGTCCCACAAATGCTGGTCTCTCAAGGGGTAACTCGGTTTTAAGAACTGATGTTAAACAGCTCACTGAGAGAAAACTTTCATCAGCTTTAATTACTCCCACCACACAAAACTTTGAAACAATCTCAAGACTGAACATTTGTTCACCTATTAAAAGAGTAAGTTGAAAATCATGAACAATGTCATCTTGTGGTGACACCTGTCATAAAAAAAAATTACTATGAAAATACAGCATCCCATGTTCCATTTTATGTACCTTTAAGCTTCTCTAACCTGCACCTTAGTGAAAAGAAAACATTTATAGAAAATAAATCAAGTGTTGCAAACTCACTACCTGGTCTCTAATGTCACAAAGCTTTGCAAATACACTTCAAAGTCTCCAAAGATACTGTTTCCTCTGTGCTTGTCCAGCACAATAAACAGTAAACATGTTTCAATATGCCACCCCAGCAATGGTAGGTGACAAATCTACCTGGTCTGTGACAGACAGGACAAATCCCTGTTCACTGCTCTTAATACCCTTAATTGGCTATGCTTCTTGTGAAACAGTAACACAAGCCGTGTACATGAGCTAACAATCAGCTAACTTGAAGCCTTCTTTCTAAGAAGTATATTATTAAATCAACTGATAAAATTCATTGCCAATTACTCATAGAGCTATGTATCACATATTTAAAAAGGCAATAAAGTAACATAATCTAGCCACCTGTTACCAGGAATATCTACATTTAGGAATATCCACATTAAGTCAGACTTCGGATGGGGAAAAAAAACCAACTTGTTGATGCATTTTATTTACCCTTTAAACTGTTCTTTCTTAGAGCTTTAAAAACAAACAAAAAACCCTGACATATTTCTCCCTCAAATGAGTATATGCCAGGATTCTCAGCTTTTTAAAATAATTTTCTTTTGCATCTACCACAACTCCAGAAAATGTTAGCCAGGAGAATTCACACCAGTCACCTGACAAAGATTTTTGGCAAGCCATTGAGGATTCTGTTATGTTAAATACATAGAAACAAAACTTGAACTCTACACAACAGGCACATGTTTTGATATTAATAATGTTTTGATATTTTGATATTTTATTAATATTTGATATTTTGTCCAGTCTTAGAACTGGAGCCCTTAAAAAGGTGACAAAGATAACCATAAATGAAAAGCTTCAAGACAAAGTTTTAGGAGAATTTATGTGTGAAGGGCCTGGACACAGAATACAAAGGCAAAGCTACAGCAAGTCCAGATATTTGAGTAGACTTACAGAATTTCACTTTCTTGCTAGAGTAGGTCGAGGCATTTTCATTAGGAGCAATTACCTTTTCATCGACACCTCTCTTTGTAATCATCAGCAATAGTTCAAAATATAAGAAGGCCATTAAAAAAAAATCACATTCCAGGAGATAACACAGACTCCCTCAATTAAATTCGATGTTCTTCAACTCCCAAAGCATACTTAAATTCTTTGTCTTTAAATAACAAGAAAAAACTGATATTTTATGAGTACTCACCACCGTCTTCAACCAAGAAATGAAAAATGTCACTGGTGGCATTGTCACCTCCCCGTAAAACATAGCATATCTTCATATCATCAATATCAGCTGGAAAGAGTCAGGAAAAATAGATTTTATTTTAAATTATGAAGGTAGGAAACCTTTTTTAGAAAAACTTGGCATGTATTAAATAGTTTAGCTTCAACAAGAGAGAGGTTAAGGTCCTACAGCAGAACTCAGGAATTTCAGTATAACAGTGTTGAAGTTTTACAGATATCATTCATTCTTTCTCCCTTTACTTCCCCCTCCTCAGTGATCTCTTTCTTTTAAGCTGTATTTACAAAAAGAACTGAAATGAAATTTAAAAACATGACAGTCAGAGCTATTTAATATTTCTTGTGGTCCATTTTCTTAAACAGAAGTATATCTCCACAAGGATATTGATAGTGATTCTGTCATTCTTCAAACTGCAAAGTACTGTAGAAGACTGGCTGTTTTAAGAATCCAAATAGATGCAATTAAAGTAAACAGAATTTACCTCAGTAAGAAAGAAACCCTGATGTACAATTTTGAATCAGCAGTTACCATAAAGTATGTAAAAGATAAACAAATATTTGTTAATATTGTTTTTTTGTGGTTTCCTTGAGTAGTGATGAGAAACATGCATATACATAAAAACTAATTTTTGTCACTTTCTTTGAAGGACTGTTGGTAAAAACCCAAGTCTGATACATTTTTCAAGACAAAGTGGTAGAAATTAATCACATTAAAGTGAAGCTCAAGTACCACCCAAGTTCTCCTGATGTTAGGGTGGATGCATGAGTAAAAAGAAGCCAAAAGCACTTTTGTAAGAGCTTCACAAAATATTCAGTTCCAAGAGTAACCAGACATCTTTGAGTGCAAACAAGTTAAGAGCATTATCAGCAGATATGTGCAACCAAAGAATGTCTTCCATAAATGTTTGAAAGTTAAAGATCAAAAATTCATGGGGCTGTAAAGAGGATGCAAACAAATACTTCTTCATGCCAGTGAAGCACAAATTTTTCACCCAGCAAACACACAAGTACTCAGCTCTGCTCATGTGGGTAGCCTTATCAAAATCCATGGTTCCACCATGCATAAAGATAAGCACTTGAACTGGTATTTGCAGGACCAGGACCACCTTATAAGAAAAAAAGGCTGCTTGCCACCCAAAGACCTTAATTTTGTCAAAATAATTGCAAAGAATGACCTCTTTTCTGTTCCTTAAGAACATGCTTGGAGTCACTTGAGCAATCCATGCTTTCCTTCCACAGCTGTTTAGGTTGTGCTAGCTATATCAAAACTTGCCTAGTTATAAGCACAATTCATAACCATGTAACTACAGTGCCTGATAAAACTAATTTTACACTGGAATTCTCCAAGATAATTTTGAAATACATCCAGCATAATTTTCTATTAAAAAATATATAATTATCCCCGCTAGCAGAAACACACATGTGTTGATGAATCTGGAACCATTCAGCATTTTGAAAGAAGTGGCACATGACAGGATAAGAAGCCTAAAGAGAGGGGAAGATCAAAATATAATGTGTGTTATAACATGCTTATAGTTGACCAATAGTCAATGCAGAGGCTACACAAAGTCCATTACGAAATCTGTGCTTGCACTGGGATCACAATGAATATGACAAAAAAGGGTCTTGTTTATTTCTGCCCTGAACATTAGACAATTATTTGTATCAGTGCAGCATAAGCACGATCTTCTCAAAGGCCAATATTATTGAAAAAATGTGCAATTCTTAAAAAACCCTCTTCAATCCAACACAAATGAAGAGTGTCTGTGCTAGTACTGTCAGGGAACCTGTGAAGTTACTCCACTTTCTGGAGAGCCTCACTAGCTTTAAAACCACCCTTTCCTAAGGCTTGCCTGCTTCTTACCCAGTTTGGGCAGCCCCAGGACATAAAGATAGCCTCCATGCCATATGCTTGGCTAGCCAATTCAAAGCTAAGTAGCAATTACATTTTGGTCATCAGACAAATACACGCCTGGCCACATGGCACAGGGAGGAATAGAATATGTACCTCTCCCAAGTGCTCCCCATCTTAAAAAAAAAAAAGGGATATCACTGTTCCTCTGCTTTCAAGGAACACCTGTTCAATAGCTCCACATTCTTCAATGTAAGAGAAAACCCACTAAAATAAGTGATAATCTGTTTATTTGCTCACTCCCTTTCTCTTTTGTTTCTCGCTTATTCTGACAATGCCCTCAATATTACTCGCAATTCACCACTGAAGCCTTAAATTTAAGGAACAGTGGTGATCCCCAAAGCTTGGACAGTTTGGTCTCATCCTCTTTTTTTGCACTAACACTGCAAAACTTAAATTGCAAAGTTTATCAGGCCTGTTTGAAAGATTTGGTATATCTGACAAGAATATTGCTACCACGAAGACAGTAACATCTATATGGACCAGTACGGGCTCTGTGAAATAAAACACAGCCAACTGCAAGTGTTCACCTCAAGCCTTTCCACCTACACAGCCCAGCCTGGCTGGGCCCCTTTAACTCTGAGTGTCCACACTGTTGGTGCTGTTTGCTCATTCCACAGCTGCAGAAGGCTGCAAAAAAACCTAAATTCATTGTTAGTTAACTTGCCTTTAAGTCATTGCAAAGTAACATGGAAAATTCTCCAGAGAATACCTAAAGCTCCCATTTCATTTAAAGTTATTTCACAGCCTTGGCTTGAGGCTTTATTTCAGAATATATGACACATGTGGTTTTTGCCCTATTTATATCACTAAATGTTTTAGTTTCATGTCAGAAGTAAGTACCACTAACAATTTTAAAATGTTTACACTACCTTTTAATTTACCACAAACACTTTGTGGTAAAGATTTCTGTAATTAAGGCAACAAATGCACTCATAATATTTCCCACTGGTGGGGAAACAATTTTGCTTTTACAGTATGATATGCTCAGCAACTGACAGCCTAGCCATCAGTTAATAATAGCTTAGCCATTCCCATTGCATTTTCTAAATAAAACTGGTTAAAAAAAGCACTGTCTCTTAAGATGTACAGCCCAATTCTGTTATCCATACTTTAATCCCTATGATTGACAGGAAGTGCAAATCACTGTTATTTCGACTAAGCTCTCCAAAGAAATAAAGCTCCTTCAATCAGTGTTTACCCAGCAGACCACATTTCCTGTTTAAAGCCATCATAAATATAATAAAAAATAAACAGATGTAAAAAATTATGAAGTCATTATAAATAAGCTCTTTGTTGGAAAGTTTCTCCCATCAATTACTATAGAGTTTAGCATGAAAAATAATGTTCCCAGTGATCTAAAGAGAACACAAAAACGCAGGAAGTATTGTAGTACCTTGGGTGAACTGGCTGATGCTATGGTTCCCTTTCCCCAGGTGAATCAGGAAGCCATGGCGTGGACCGTCTGTGATTCTGATCTTAAGAGTAACATGTAAACTGTCCCTGTCTTCCACTCTGAGTACTTTGTTGGTAATCAGAAACCCGATGTGGCCTGTGGCCAGAACACGGAGAGTCTGAGCACCCTTATTTATTACAACTTGAGGTACACTGTTGTCTACAGCCATTATTCGAATCTTCATAGTCTGAGGTTTCCTTGTTTCAAACACAGTGTTGGGGAAAACATAGAAATCAGTATGGGTCCCATCTGTAACAGTGAAAGAGAAACTGTCCTCAACTGATTCTGAGCCATCATGTTTGTAGCTGATTAGATTTTCATTCAGATCTTGTTTAGTAAAGGTGGTGACTGGTCTGGAGTTATTGAACATGATGTGGCCATGGACTGGTATTTGAGTGATGATAAATTTTAGCAGTGTGTCAGGTGTGTCTCTGTCTTCTGCAGTCAGTTCAAATGGGGTTATCAGTTTGTATTCATTTTCACTCACCACCAGGTTATGGATTGTGACAACAGGTTTCTTATTGTCCACATCACTGATAGAAATTCTGAAAGTACGAAACACAGGGTTATAGCCATCAGTCACCTCAAACTCAAAGCTGTCCATTTTCACTTCGTCTTCTGAAGTGTGAATGTAATAGACTTTATTGCCTGCTAACAGGAGTTGAGTGAAAGTGGAGATGGGCACCCCAGGTTGATCAGTGCATTCAAGATGACCACGAACAGGTGGTCTAGTAATGGTGAAAACCAAGTTCTCATCTGGACTATTCAGGTCACTAGTACTAAGCAAATCAGTAGTAAGGGTTACCTTCCCTCCTTCCTTCAGAGAAACTCCTTTGCTGATGACATCTGGGAAGACAATATCAATGCTGCCTATCGTCACATAAAAGTAGCGGTCAATGAGAGGATTTATTCCATCTGTCACATCAAACTTGATAAGATCACGAACTCCTTGTTGGCCAAAATGCACATATCGAATCAAATTTCTATCCACTTCATCCTGGGTGAAGTTCATTCCCAGGGTGATATTTTCAACTTCACTTGAAGGCTTTATTCTCTGTAAGAGGCCTTGTCCTGGCCCATAACTTACAATGTATGTCAAGGTTTTGTCTTCAGAATCAAGATCAGTAGCCTTCAATATTCTGTTATTAATAGTTCTAGTTTCCCCCATCTCAATCTCCAAACCATCATTGATGGCCATTCTGGGTGTCTCATCATCTACAGGAATAACCATGATGGGTACCATTTTCCTAATGGTGTGTCTACCATCTGTGAGTTGAATCTCAAAACTGTCCGCCCTTGTCTCAGAGTCATCATGTTCGTAGAGAATGTTGGAGCTCTCTGTTATCTGATCCAAGGTGAAGCTCTCCACTAGGATAGTTCCATTGACCAGCTGGTTCACAATGTGGCCATGCCTGGGTAGCCTGGTGATTGTGAACGTTAATTCATCCGCAGGGACATCTGCATCGACTGCATTGAGGATGGGGGTATCAATAACCAGGCTCATGCCTTCCATCACAACAAACTCTCGCAGGAAGATTTCAGGCTCTTCGTCATTGATTGGCACAATAACAATGGGGAAGAAGTGCCTCTGGGAAAAGTTAATGCCATCAGAACAGCGCAAAGCAAATCTGTCTTCAACGGGCTCTACACCTTTATGTATACTCTGGACATAAAAAATGTGCCCTTGACGGAGGTCCTTCAAGGTAAAAGCACTTATAGCTATGCCTGCCCGGGATTTTTCAGATCCTGGGGCAGGAGAGATGTTCTCTACATACCCAGATGCAGGCTGAGCAACAATTGTGCATAGTATATCATCGCTAGGAGTATCCACATCTTCAGCCCTGAGGTGAGCAAGAGTAATGACTCGTTTGTCACCTTCTGTCACCATGAACTGCTCCCCCACAAAAATCTCTGGAGCTTGACTGTCAACAGGAAGAATGGTCACCAAGACTGAAACTCCTTGAACAACATTGCCTCTGACATGCCACTTCTCTGAGAGGTCAGACAAGGTAAGGTTGAAAGCATCCTCCTTGGGCAGAAGGCCTATTTCACCACCAGTGTGAGTATATACCACAGCACCGTCCAGCAGATCTCTCTGGGAGAATCTCTCTGCAGGCACACCTTGAACCAGGATACTCCCATGCTGAGGGGGATCCTCCACAATGAAGGTAAACATAAAATCATCTGTATCCTCATCCGTGCCCTTAATGACATTAGCAGTGATTTCAGCAGCACCGTTCTCCAGAACGTCTAGGTAGGAACCAAGAGTGCCTGGGGGCAGTCGTACTGTAGGAACCTCATCATCAACTGGGTGCACACTCATTTTTAGTGTGATGGGCACAAAATGAACCCCATCACTCACATCAAGCCTGCAGGTATCGCTGCTGGTCTCAGCTCCACTGTGCACATACACCACCCTCCCTTGTCTGATGTCCTCCAGGCCAAAGACACCTCCAGGAACCAAACTGTACCCAGAGAGCTGCAACTGGCCATACCGAGGAGCCTGGGTCAGGATAAATCTGAGACGGGCAAGTTCAGTGTCTGTGTCACTGGCATCCAGCTCAGCTGGACTGAGGACATGGCTGCCTCCCTCAGGCAAAGCAAAGCCAGTATTAGTGATTTCAGGAGGCTGGTTATCCACAGGCTGCAGGTAGATGGTGAAAGTCCCTTTGGCTGCATTGCCGGCAGCATCTTGCACTTGATACTGAAACTGAATCAAATGAGGGGCCACACCCAGCTCTTGCTGTGGGGGGCGGTAGGAGATCTTGTGGTGATTGATCTGGGCTTGGGTGAAGTGTGTAACTTCTACAGAGTGATCCTCAGTCAGCACCAGGGATCCAAGGCGCGCTCCAAAGGCATCGGGAGGGTGGTTGGAGTCCGTGTCGGTGGGGGGCTGGATTACTGTGTAGCGAAGTTCACGGTCCCCTGAGTCCTGGTCTGTGTAGCACAAGTGCTTCCTCCGCAGTGGGGTCACCTGCTGCTCTGCAACTACTAAGTGCAGGCTGCTGCTGCTATGGAGCTCTGGCGCTAATCTGTCTACAGGATGTACCTTGATCACAAAAGTCTGTGGTCCAGAGCGGTTGGGTGGGTCATTGTCATCCTGGACTCTAAAGGTGAACTGGTCCAACACAACCCCAGGGCCAGGGCTGTGAGCCCCAAAGTGGTGGTAAAAGAGACGCCCTTCCACAATGTCCTGTTGCAGCCACTGTCTCACTGGCTTTTCATAGATGAGGGATTTCCCTGCTACACCTGGCACCTTCCTCCAAGAAAAGCCCTCCTCTTCTTCCTCCTCTTCCCAGCCCGGAGGTGGTTGTGCTTGACGGAGCAGGAGCTGCCCAGCCGTGGGTCCAGACTCCACTGTGAAGAGCAGGATGGCATCCTGCGAGTCAATGTCAGTGGCACTAAGAGCACGGGTGGTGATGGGCACTGTTTCACCCTCGGCCATGGCAAGCCCCGTGTTAGCATTAAGTAGGGGTGGCTGGTCATCAGTGGGCACCAGGGTAATGGGGAAAAGGAACTCAACACGGTGGCGAGAGCCACCATCTTCCAGCCGCAGCACAAGATTGTCACTGAGCGGAGACTCGCTGCCGTCGTGCTGGTAAATAACTCGGCCTGCTGCCAGCTCTGCCACTGTGAAGTGTTTCCGAGGGGCAGCAGGTCCTGGGGTGTCCTCCAGGAGAGTGAGGTGGCCATGCCTCAGCCCTGCCACCACACTCACTCGCACTTGCTCAAGGTCATCCTCATCACTGACCACCAGGTTGGGGCTGGGACCCGGGCCTGAGAGAGGCCTTGACTGCCCCTCATAGAGCACTAGACCAGTGTTGCGGGTCACCACAGGGGCCAGGGTGTTCATGGGCTTCACCACAATCACGAACGCAAAGGGCTCTGAGGCAGCACCCTCTGGGTCCAACACTTCCAGCTCAAGCTCAAAGAGCCTCTCCCGATCAGAGTCCTCCACGGGCGGCTGATAGGCAATGCGCAGCTCCCGCACATCCCGCTGGCTGAAAGAGGTGACGGGCAAGCTCCGGTCGTCTGTGCTGACCATGTGGCCTTGGCCAGGACCAAAGGGAGAGGTGATGTTAAAGAGCAGTAGATCGGGGGGTGACTCTGCATCCTCAGCTGACAGCATGTCAGGCGTGAGGGCGGTGAGCACAAACTGGTCCACCTCCATCATTAGCATGGCCAAGAAGCTGGGTTTGGGGGCCACGTTCTCAGCGCCGGCGCGGATCCGCACCAGCACCTGGAAGTACTCGCGCTTCAGCAGCGCCCCGCCACCCGCCGCCTCCCGCAGCTCGGCCACCAGCGGCACCAGGTCGCGGTTCGGGGAGCCGCCGGCGGCCGTGTGCCGGTAGCGCAGCCCCAGGCGCAGGAACTCCTCGCAGTCCCACATCACGGACGGCATCGGGCCGCCCTCCGCCGCTTCCCCGCCCGCCGCCGCCGGCGGGTGGTTGAGGATCTCTCCGTAGCGGGGCAGCCCGGCCAGCAGCGGCAGCAGCCCCACCCGGCAGCGCTGCCGGCCCGGCTCGAAGGCGAACTCCAGGCTGCGGGCGTCCAGCGGGTTGCTGGTGCCCCGCAGGCGCTCCACGGTGAGGGGCAGGTTGCGGGTGACGATCTCCAGCTGGGTGAAGAGCACCTCCACCTCCAGCACCAGGGGCAGCACCAGGGCGCGGCTCGGCGAGTCGTAGCGCAGCTGCAGGCGGACGCGGTCCCGGGCGGGGCTGCGGCCGCCCAGGTGCGAGTACTGCACCTCGCGGGCTCCGAAGTCGCAGGGGAAGCGTCGGGGGCTCAGGCGGCCCGGGCGCTGCCACAGCGGGTCCTCGTCCAGCACGGTGAGGTGGCACCGGTCACCCGGCTGCACCTGCAGCACCAGGTCCCGCGTGGGGTCCAGCCAGGCGGAGCGGCCCAGGGGCACCCGCAGCCCGCGGTTGGCCACCACCACGGGGGCCGCCTCCGGCGACCACGGCGAGGAGACCGCGGCGCTGCTGCCCGGCGGCGGCTCCGCCGTCCCAGAACAAGCGCAGCGGGCCAGCATCAGGAGCAAACCGGCCAGCAGCCGCCGCGGCCCAGCGGGGAGAGGCTGCATCGTCTTTGCTGGTGGGGCGAAGCGTGGGGAACCTCCGGCAGCGGCCGAACCGCGGCCCCGGTTCTGCCGCCGGCGCGGCGCCGCTCGCTCCGCGCACACGCTGCGCTCTGAGCGCGCCGCGCTCCGCTCCGGAGGGGAGCCCCGCGGCCCGGCAAGCCCCGCCCCGCGCCTGCGAACGGCCAATGGGCACCCTCGGGGGGGGAACCGCCATGCGCGATTGGACAGAGCTGCGTGCCAATCATGAAAGTTACGAGAGGGGCAGGGCCGCTTCTCCCTCGTTCCCGCGGCCGCCCAACAGGTTGTGGAGAAGGAGTTGGGAGAGCGGCGGGATGAGCCCCGGGATGAGCCCTGGCTGTGCGGGAGCGGGGGTGCGGTGGGCACGGGCTGCTCTGGCCGCCCCCCGCGCTGAGCTTCCCCGCTCCCGCCTGGCCCCGTTCTGCGGGCACAGCTGAGGCTGGGCTGTTCCCGGCTCGCCGCCGGGCAGTGCTCGGGGTTTCCCTTCCCCGCGGGATGCCGGCGGTGCCGCCCGGGTTCCAGCGGTGGCAGGAGCGGCGCTGCCCGGAGCCGGGGAACGGGGGGCGACAGAAGTGTCCGAGGGAGAACGGGACGGTCACACGAGAGCATCGGCCCGGGGCTGCCTGCCGGCACCGCGGTTCTGTGCCACAGAGAATTTCGGATAAATGTCTCGGGCGCAGAACTCATCGGCTGGTACCAGATGGTGCCCAGGGTCACTCGGAGCCACAGCAGCGGGTGAATGAGAGCCTGGCGGTGCTCCTGCCACCTTGTGCCTGCAGTTAAAAGCACATTAGTGAGAGCCCGAACGTGGAGTTCCTCGCCTTTTAAAATTCCTGGTAGCAGCCTCTGAGTTTCCTTCAGCGTGTCCCATAGTTGCTAACATTCTTTCTTGTTTATGGAATATGAACCGCACGCTGGTTTAAAGACGGTTTCTAGCAAAGTGAAAAATACGATAGAGACACATTGAAGACAGCTCAAGTCTGTTTCGATGTTTGTGTAACTTTTTTTCCCCCCTTCTTTTAAAATGATCTTTTACAGTATCCTTTAGTGGTGGAGCAACATTATGGTACGTGATCTTGCTTTCTGTACGGCAAAACTCTAGTTTGGAATTTGAATTTTGCATTGTGGACACAGTCAGCTACATTCACATTTAAGTCAATAATAATAATAAATAATTCAGCTTGGTTTTGGGGGGACATCAGTAGGCATTTGCATTCAGATCTACAACACTTGATTATTATAATTTGTGATATGTTTTTATATTCTATTACTGACATACCTGTGCAACTCTGCTGAAAGCCATTTTATTAAATAAACCTATGCAATAGACTTACGGACTTGGATGCTGCTGCAGGGGATAGTAATTCTAGTAGTTAGATATCTACCAAATGAAAATGAAGCAACACTAATACCATTTGTCTACCCTTATGAGGCATTCACCCTGAATTTCAGCAATGAATGTCTTATTTGTCGGATTCAAAGGAAGATATTTCAATTGAGTCCTAGGTATCAATGACCAAGGCATTCCAGCTATTAATTTTTTTGAGATGTTTTGCTGGTTCTGAAAAAAAAAGGAATAAAAAATAGTAGAGATGGAGTCATCCCATGTCTCATACAGAAATTTATTTTCAGTGAATACAGGATCTGGTTCTTTGACCTCTGTTATCTCCATCACCCAATAGTAAATCTCCATGTACAAACAGCAGAAGTCCTCTTTTTTTAAGAATTGCTGTCTTGTCAAACAAGTCAGTGAGGTCCTGTGCCACAGTCCAAGTACAAAGTGCAAGACTTGCTTTATTTCTTCTTTTCACAGAACAGCATAAACAAAAACTCCAGATTATAGAATCGATGAGAATTTTGAAAATATTTTCCTTGGCTTCTGCCAACATTTGTGTTTGAATTGAAGAAAATTCTTCTTGACTGAATTTTGATCTAATAGCATAGATGTAAATCCAAACTGGTTTTCTACCAATTGTCCCTGAAGTTTGCATGGCAAATCAGGATTGGGCCCAATAACAAGTTCATTGATCTTTACAAATAAATTTTTAGTGAATAAAGTAACTTTTATTTGACATGGGGAAAAATATACATATCTTTGCATGAAAGCTTGCATTTTTGCTATATTACTAAACTTTATTTCCAAGTCTAAATAGAAACAGAAAAACTAAGGGCACAGAAAACCTCCTCATTTAACAGACCATTAATAAAAAAATCTGTGCTCTGGAAATCTAGCAATGAATATTTCCTCTGAAATAAATTACCTGTGAGATTCAGCAGGGTATATCTATATTTTAAGACATTTGTTTATTTTAAAAAGACTGCAAATATATTCTTATTTTAAATATAACCCTTTCTGGGTGCATCTGGCTTCTGCTTTTGATGATGGATCACAGATGTATATTCCTTACCTGAAACCTACACAATGCACAATCACATCTAAAACAAACACAAATTTACTGCTCTCAGTCTTCATTCAAATGTATAGTTATCAAAGACTGCCCTCTGTTGATAAGGCATAATCTTAATTTCTGAACAGTAGCAATTCCTGATTTTTGTTATTTTGTTATTGTATTACTTTTTGTAGCTATTTTGTATTAATTATGTAAACAATTCTAGATACACTCTTCAAATAGGTTAGTAATTATACATGAAATAATTTTTGTTCTTAAATACTGATAAAAGAGGCAAAATATGGCATACAAATGGCAACATGTTTTAATACTTTCCAACAGTGTTAGTATTTCATTACTCTCAAGTGCAAAAAGATTTGCCATCTCTTGCCAAACAATATTTACTATCTTGCTAAGCAAATTAGGAGAGCAGGGAAGAGAATGGAAACAGTAAGTGGGATTCCTGGGAGTATTTGGATACTTAATTTGTGGTATAAGTAATTTTGCTATTTCAATTCAACTCTGAAGGTCATGTAGAAGCAAAGTTTACAGTATCTGCTGTGCCTCAGAGCAAATGTCCATCATTCACAGTATGTCAAGTAATTTGGTGTTCAAAGACCAAGGGTCAAAATAGTCTGCTGAAACATAGTAAGAATTTGAAAATTTTAAATCAACCATCTGAGAGTGTTTCAGTTTTCCCTGTGTTGCTGTATTTAATCAACAACCTTTCTGTTGCTTCCATACTCTTTCTGTTTTCTTATTTCATTAATGAATTATTACACAAATTTTCATGCATATGTTTTTACCTGGTATATGCAAGCATGTTGCTAAGCTGTAAATTTCAGTCATCCTTTTTTGTGCCAGGCATCTCTAGAGGCAGATAGCTGCCTCAAGAGTCCTCCCTGGAACATCTTCTCTACCCTCACATTCTGTAAATGGGGCGTCTTGAACCTGTTCTCCATATCTTTCAATTATCTGTTGCCATGCAGGCAGAGATGTTCGTGAGAAGTCCAGCACCACTAAATGTGGCATCCATAGTTTATTTCCCATTGCCTTGTGCTATGAAGAAATGTAACTGGTTTCTGTCAGAATAAGGTTGCATTCCTTGACTAGTGAAACTTACACAGTCTGTTCTCAAAATTCTTTTGGGTTGATGCTGGGATGAATATAATGCTGATTCATACATTTCATGTACTTACTGTAAATGTGACCACATGAGCTAACCAACATTTACTCCAAAACCCCACCCAAAATCACCCTCATCTTTCTAAAGTTCTTCTTAGATTTTGTCATATTAGCTTGTGGTGTTTCTTCTGCTCCTGTGATTGTTTACACTGGTGCTCTGCCCACCCTCCATGTTACTATTTCTACTTCAGCCTCAGCTCTTTGAAGACCTACTTTTCAAGTCAACCTTCTTCAAGCTACTTCCCACTTTAGATCTCATCAGAGGCAATGTGTTTTCCTTTATTTTTCTTTCCTCTGCCTTTTGATCACTCTATTTGTTTCAAAGCCAAAATACAATTTCTTGATCTATTAACAAAGGGAAAATAGTAATTTGGTAGACTAAATAAGTTGTTTCATCAAGCTTCTTTACCTATAGTTTATGTCTTCTGTTTGGACTCTGAAGTTTTTTTACTGTGATTATGGAATGTACAACATTATTTTTAAATGTACAGTAACACACACATTCATGTTTTTTGATGTGCAATGAGCACAATAATAAAAAAAACCCCACTATAAGCAACATAGCTGATTCCAAAAATTATTTAAGGACCTCGAGACCTACAGTCTCTCTCAGATTGCTCTTGGGTAAAATTGGTGAGGGGTTGGAAATATTGACTGGAAGTGACCAAGTACTGTCACCATTGACACTGACAATTTAATATCAAAGTACAATCCAGATTTTCTGTGGTTATGTATAGTGTTAGATATCTTTATATAAATTATGATTATGATAGAAATTGTATATCAACAAGGAATTATTGGTAAGACATTTCATTCTAGCATAGATATTAAAGGAAGTTGAGATGAAGCTTTTTGGAGTACAAACTGACTGCAGTTTAATGTAGTGGCAATATTCAGTTTGGTGTTCAGTTTATGATTTTAGGGTTACCCCCCCTATAATAAGTAAGGGAATAAAAGTAATACCATTTAATATATTTAACAGATTAACCATTTAATATATTTAATACCATTGCACATAAAAGTAATGCCATTTAATAGATTTAACAGAACATTCTATGCCAGAAGTAGAAAAGCCTTTGACCACATAAGCCTGTCATATCATCTGGCCTGCCCAAGAAACAGACCTTTAAGAATGTTTCCCCGAAATTAACTTTCTTATTGTAAATCTGTGAAGTTGTTTGAGAAAAGCTTGGCAGTTCCTGTAGAATGAAGCTGTGCATGCTGAAATTCAATTCAGATGGTCTTCCTCTATCATGGATCCCTATGGTTAACCATTTTATGTATGTTTTGTGTTTTGCTGAAAAACCGGTGAAGGGAGACTGTATTGTACCAAGTACTCACCTCATGTTAAGGTGGTTCATTCGAAGAGTCAATCAATTTTTTCCTTTAGAGCAGTGATCTCAGTGGTTGTGAGGCTTTTATAACATAAGCATGATATGTTATCAAAACAATTGCAACAATATCTAGATGAATGTTACTATCTTACACATATATTTTGGATGTCTGCTGTTTTTATGGAAGGAGGTTTATTTGTCTGTGAGTTAATTGATGAAAATAGTGCAGTAATTCTGCAGCTGACAGATGATTATATTTAGTAAAAATATTTAAAATTATTTTAATTTTTCTGAGCCAAGATGTTGATTTTTGCCTATTAATAGAACTCTTTTCTATCAACTAAATATTTTTATACACACCTATACTATAAACATGACATACTGCACATTTTATATAGTATGCAGTCATGTTCCACGACAAAGAATGTTAAACTAGGAACAGAACTTCAGTCAAACAAGCTGTCAAGTATCCGAAAATTGAATGGTTTTAATAATTCAGGATGCTATGGTATTTGTTATAGAATGTAACAAAACTCTTTTGAAGAATGATCCTGCCATCTCTGAGTTGACCTTGGATAACTATTAAAATTGCATATCAAAGGCTGATGAAATTGCAGTTTAATCATTTAAGATTCCCTTTGCTGTGATTTTTTTCTGTCCTGCTTTATAAAAGAAATTTTACCTAATCTTTGTAGCTTTGGTTGTCATAACAAAACCACCCCACACAGGCAGTTTCATTTTATTATAGTTCAAACAGTATCCCTGCCATATATACATTTTACTGTGACTATAAACTACTGCTCTTTCTGTTAGACAGCCACAGGCTGGAAAGTAAATGAGAACTAAGCCTTAAGATTGTGAAGAGCACAAGAACAAGCATCCCTCCTCCCTCTTCATAGCCAGGTAGTGATATCAACCACTTACTATGTATGTTTCCTTTCTCCATAGAGATTTCCCCAAGTTGGCCAATGTTAACTTTACTCGCATTTTGCACACAGCTGGAATAAATACATCTTAATCTTTTGGGTCTAATACTGTGACTTCCATTCAAATAAGCCTCATATTGTCTTCAGTGAGTTTTGGCAAGGTAGGAATCACAGTCAGATTAAAATATTATTGAGGATTTTATTAAGTCATATGGATGTAGATGTCTGTTCACCTGGAAACCTATTAAAAATTGGCATTTTCATAATGTTGCAAGTTGATTTCAAGACTTTTCTGTAAAACTGTTTCAGACCAGTTTTCCAGGACTTTCAAATGAACCATCAATTAGTGCCAACATATACGATGAAATAGGAGCTATTCTGGAGCAACAGAATTGAACCACTAGATCAAACTGGTTTTGCCTTGCTAGGATTGCAGCTGTTCATCACAGAAAAAACAGTTAGCAAGTAAGAATCCCAATGTCGGGTTACATTGCATTTTAGAGGAAAGATTTTTGATGCGTGGTAAGTACTTAGTGCCTAACTTCAAGCAACACAGACATTAACTCGAAGCCAAAGAACAGCTGGCATTTTTGTTTGGAGAAAGATACTTGCAGCACCACTGAGGTACAGGTCTTTCAGAGAAAGAGCTCACCACAGAACCTGGAACATGCAACTGGCTGCCCTTAAGCAGAACCCTAACAACCCAAAAACTTGGGCATGGCAGTTTCAGATTTCCTATCTCAGTTATGTATGTGTTGATTGTGAGAGGCAGAATATGGCTGCCTAAGCTGAATGATCCTTTGGTACATGCCCCTTTTTAAACTTAAATTTTGTAGTTAAATGAGTTTATAGCATTTTAGTAAGGAGACAGTCTTCCAAATGTATGTTCAATAAGCATATATGCAGTGTGTCATTCCTCACCTCTCTTGGACATAGAAAGACTGCATTCAGGCCATTCTTGATGTCTGTCTTAGACCTTGCACCTCACTTCCTCTATTCATAGTATATTGAACCAAGGTCTATCAACCCTGATAGGAAGAGATTTGAATCACTTATTGCTGCTTTGATACTAGAATTTTTTAAAAAATTGACAGCTGTCAGACACTACCACTCCTATAATAAATGAAGAGAGTTGGGGATTAGAGGCATCTCATCCTGTGAAATATCTTTGAAAAGTGCTCATGTCCTTCCATCCCTGCTATGGAAAAGCTTACATTCCTGGCTTAGATTAGGTGCTTAAATCCTGAACTTGCAAAATAAATGTAATAAAGGCCACTCCACATTATGAGAGATTCAGAAGCTCTAATCCTGTTGCCTCCAGGACTTCTATTTTTAAAATATTTTTAAAAAAATTAAAAATATTTTTGGATGCACTTCCAGAAGTTCTGCCACTTCATATGTACTCACATTCCTGGAGAAGCCAGATCTGAAGTATCCTTAGGCTGGCTTCTGATGCAGCTCTCTTTAATACTCTGATATGGAATGGGATCCAAAGCCCAGGTGTTTTAGCATGTTCAGAGGTGCTGTGACCTTTGAGATTTCTGTAACAAACTGGTGTGTTTACAAGAAAGCAAAAATAGTTAACTGTCAAAACATTGCCCACCATTCTGATGTCTCTGTATAACACAACTTGGTAAACCAAATTAACCAAATAAACCAAATTAAGTGCAATGGGAACATATTAACCAAATGGACAAAATAGAGACAGCAAGTAAAATTTTGCAGTAAGAGTTTCTGGATGTGCTTAATGACTGAACACACAACACATTCAGCTACCTTTGCCATTTTTAAAAACAGTTAGCTATAAAACATCTTTTCTTTTAAAAAAACCTCAATTAGCAAACATACATTCACCAAATAATGAGGGTCAGAGGCCACCAGTATCTGACCCACCATAAACTTTACTCGTGCTGTAACATGTAAACCTGCAGCTAAACAGGTAAACCAAGATTCCCAGCAGAGGCTACACAGCAGCACTGCCAATTGCCTTAGACAGCTAAATAAGTATTTGCAGTCAGATACCCTTAGTATTTGCAGTGTTTAGGTTATTTCCACCCATACTTGGGGAAGTAAAATTGGCAGCTTTATTAAAAAACTCTCAGCTGGAAGGTGAGGTGTACGTGATTGGAACACATGCTAGATCCAGTGTTCACAGAATATTTTTGAACTGCATTGCCATCAGGCCTTTTATACTCACTGTATCTCTATAAACAGTGTTGGGACTTTATGGGAGATATGTGCCTGATGTACAGCCTTGTGATTGCCCTGCACCCAAACAAGCACCTTTGTAACCACTGCCAGACATGGCAGTTTTCCTCATTCCTTTTTAAGCCCTTGGTCTTTAATATTGTGCACTTAGGCTTTAAGAAACCACTTTTTTTTTTTTTTT
Organism: Turdus rufiventris; assembly: GCA_013186435.1. Classification (NCBI taxonomy): domain Eukaryota; kingdom Metazoa; phylum Chordata; class Aves; order Passeriformes; family Turdidae; genus Turdus; species Turdus rufiventris. The sequence goes on from PYHW01010739.1 coordinate 4,192,736, forward strand.
CCCAACTGTTCTGTGCCCATTATGGATAAAATCCCACACTGAAGGTCCAAATCAGCACTAAACACATAATATATATATGTGTCTGTTAGTTTTAAGGAAGAGGTAAAACAATTGGTATGTACAAATAAACTAGTGATTAACACGTTCTCCAGAAATACTGGAGGTCAATTTTAGACTTTTGACTATCAAAGAGGACTTAAAATATTCCTCCCAATTTCCTGAACTTCCAGTTATGGAAGAGTTTTGAGATCTGTCCTTCCCAGTGAAGCTAGACTAGCAGAGAAAAGAAAGTAAGGACCAGTTACTGTCCAATCTAATGACTGAAGACTCCACTCCCTTACCTCAGCCCTGAAAATTAGATGCAGGAAAGGAAGGATAAATATTCTTTGGAGCTTTGATGTGTACTTCGCAAAAAACATCAATCCCCTTCAAGTGAATGCACTCCCCCAGGAGAGCTGGGAGTTTGGATGAATGGAAACATCTCATTATACCTGGCTGCAGATGCCTACAGTGAAGGTTCTTCTGTGTCATCACTCCAGGCTCCTTTTGTTATCAGTGGAAAGAAAAGCTTCTTTAATTTGCAATTCATCTGAACTACCTTGGCTATCTACTTTAGAATAAGATGAATAATGCTCTGAAAGCATCTCTGTCTCCATTTACTACAAGAAAAGACTGGGTGAGTAGGTCAGGTGCAGTACAGGAATGAAAATAGACAGACACTTCTAAAGAGCATCCTCTCTATCCTGAAAATGGGAACATTGGAGACATGAGACTGAATTGCCCTTTATCAGTGCTGAGCAATATACAACAGGGAACCTAAAGCATCACTTATATCAGAGGCCTAATGCTTACGTTATTAATATTTTCTCCTATGTGCTACAAAGTATAATAATAGCACTTAGTCTTTGAAGAGGACAATGTGTTAGAAATTCTGAAATGCCTGAATTACAGTGGTTGAAGTGCTTATTTCTAAAGAGAAGCAAAATTTTTTTTTTACAGTAACTGATGAAGCACATTGGAAGACAGTGCATTTCATGTTGTTTTTCCCAACTTTGGGGTTTTTGCAACACTCATGATTAGGTGCTACACTCTATCTATACTTTTGCCCATTATTCAGGAAAATTTCCTATAAACTGTATTTAATATGGAATGAGAAAGTCTACTGTACCAACACAGATCTTGTAATAAATACTTTTCCAAGACATGTATGCATATGAATTAAGTTGAAGCCTTGCTATATTTTGCAGGAATATTTTACAGGATAAAATGCTCAATGGTAACTTCAAATACAGTTTCTAACATAGAGAACTTCAATAGTTTAAATGTTATGTAGAACATTTACATGAATCTCTCTAAAGGATTAGATATTTGTAGTAAATTTTTTTAATGTTATAGCTTCTTTGGTAAGAAGCTATTAAAAAAACATTGAAGCTTAGAACCAATGATGTAGGTCTCTTCCCATGCCAGGTGACTGTGGATGTGAGGTGACCTTGGGAGCACCCATTTCAAGGTCTGGCAACAGTCCAAAATATGCTTAAATTCATTATTGAAATGGTGTTCAATCTGACATCAGTCTAGCAAGGAATTTTCCCTGTTTCTGACACAACAGCTAAGGAAAGCCAGTGGGTCATAATTTCTTTGATATATTCTGTAGAAATATCATCATATGGGTAGCTTGCTGCCAGGCATAACTCTACTGGATAGATTATCATGTACATCTGGAAATGAAGCTGTAATATTCAGAGGTCAAAGCCTGCAAGTGCTGTTCAGGAAAGATTGTGGTCCAGCCTTATCTAAGATAATTGAGTTTTCAGCATCCATTTGCAAGTTATGACATCTCTCTTTTTTTATATATATTATTATTTTTTTATTCAGAATGCAGTGATAATTTTGGGCTTGGTCTGTGATCTAAAGCAGTCTTTAGGACCTCGGTTTCCATAGAAATAAATGAAGTTTAAGCTTGTACATACATCCATGGATTCAGTCTTTCATCCTCATATTTTTCCAGTGCCTAACCTTGTGAAGAGCCCAGCAGCCTACTTATCAGGAAAGAATCAGAAAACTGTAGGAAAAAGTAGGACTAAAAAGGATGTCAGGTGGTCAAGTAGTCCACCTTCCTGCCTTAGGGTAGGATTAACTCAAGCTAGACCAAATATCTATTTGTCTGATCCAACAAAGCAGATTGCCTGGGGAGGCCATGCAATCTCTGCTAGTCAATCATAAACAGAGACAGTGCAGGTCAAAGCCTCTCTCGCTCTGCCTTGGAGCATCCATGCACACATGGTGCACTGAAGGAAGGACAAGTTAAATCCCAGAAGATCTTTAATGATACAGTCTAAAGGCTGAGATGTCAGTTAAACTCTTTGATGGGAGCAGATCCACCTGACATGGCACAGGAGACACTGCAGCAATTCAGAAGGCTGACTGTGCCAAAATGTGTATTTCTACCATGCAGTCTTAAAGAAAATCTATTTACACAAAAGAAAAACAAAACAAAACAAAAACATAACTCCTTTTAAAAATAGTCGATCGATCTGAGTACGAGGGCGTTAATGGAACATGTGCTGCTTTGGGAGTGGCTTCTTCTGTAATGTTCTGGCTTTGTATGTGTCCATGAAGGATCAATATTGCTCTCCAACACTTCATGTTAGTAGCTCTGGTATGATTTGTTTAAAGAGAATGCAATTTTATTTTGCAGAAATGACAACACTCTGCTTGAACGTGTCTTAGTTTCCCCCTGTTTTAAATGTTTTGGCATTGGTGTTAAGGGGCTCTGATTGAAATAATGAAAATACTTCTGTGTTACCGCTAACTAAACTTTTTTGCTGTTATTATTTAATTACTGTTTCTAGTTATTGGTACATTTTCCCAGTTGCTCCATTTCAGACCTACTTCCATTGCTTTCCAAACAGGGCTAAGAGGAATCTCTGTTTCTGTTTAGAAGTGTGCACCTTGGGTGGTTGTAGGCAGGTCCTTGTACTAAAATAAGGGCTTTGACACAGGGAAAAAACCTAAGAAAGTGGCAAAATATAGGATCTGAAATAAACATGAAATAGAATGCACAAGTAATGAAGCCTGTTTTATATGAAACATAACTTTTATAAGCAGTAGAGATACAGGACACACTATACAAATGGAGTTATATTCATTAGCAAGCAGAGTTTTCTTATTTTTTCCTTCAAATTCTAAATGCATTTCTCTGTATTAGTGTCTCCCAGTGAAAACACAGCCCTAGAGACAGAAGAGTAAACAAAGGTTTCCAAATCTTGCTAAGATTCAGTGCAAATATGTGGTTCAAGCTGTATTCCAGAAGTGCTGTCTAAGGCTCTTAGATGCATATCTTGGCACTCATGTTAAACTCTTGCATTATAGGCCACCTAAACAAAGACATCCCTGTTTTCTGGGGTCATAGACTTGTCCTGTAGTCCTTACAGGGCTTTACTGCCTGAATTTCCTTTAAAGCACCTGAAATATGCCCAATATGTGTCTAAAAAGGCATGGATATTCCTAGAAGATTCTCATAAGTGAGAGCCAGCATGAGCAGTAGACTACAGGGCTCAGGAGAGAGCTGATTAAACTCCCACCCAAAAAGCATACACATAGAAACATCCCCCACTGCACCAATTTGATCTATTTTTATTTAAAGAAGTTTATTCTGCCCTAACAAGCAGTCAGACAGAGAGAATTGGTGTTGCCCAGGGTTGATCAGACCACCCTCAGAAATCTCTCAGGGAGTAACCTATCTGTTAGATGTTTATAGTACATGTGTAGCACATCATGCCAGTAGTATATGAACTCTCAGTAAATGTTGATATAAAATCTAGTTTGCTTTCAAAAAAAAAAGTAAAGTAATAACAAAGTAATAATGCTGGGAATTTCAGCTACTTAGGTCCTCATGTCTTCATGTCCTTTCTCCCCCAGATTTTTTGGTTAGATACCTTGAGAAGTATTCAAACACCTAAGCACAGGTGCCTAGTGCTCTCAGGTGCCGCATAGAACCTGTAAATATGTTACAGGACCTATGGACATGCAGCTACAGTCTTATAAAGCACAGAGGCAAGAAAAAGACCACAAAGGCATCTAAATAAATGCTAATGGGAGTGTTAGTAGCACACTTCATATGTCTCAGATCCTCATTTCCTGCATCCAGTATAAATTGTTTTTTAGCAGCTCCCTCTTAAACACACACAGGCCCGAGTTCTCAGCTGGGGCCAGGGACTCAGCTCCAGTTCTTCACTACTGTCAGATTCAGTAGTCAACAACATCTCCTGCTGACCTGATCTCTCCTGCCTCAGTTTGTTACAAAACACCCAAGAAACACTCTATGGACTTCCCTCTTTGCTGGTAAAGCAAAAACAGATCTCAGTTGCCCCCTCACCCTGCAGCTCCTTCTGTTTTCCCTGGTGTGTGACTCACAACAAGTACTTGCTGCTCTCACAAGTCTTAACCTTCTGTCCTTCACTCTAACACCATGGAAGGCTGCAGCTACTCTGCTGTGCCTCTAGCACAGTGAAATAAGAGCTGTAGACATTGCCACCTGAGAGAAGCAGAGAAGGGAGCAGCACAGGCATTCCCACCCTTGGTTGAGCTCAAGCATGTTCCTTGTGGTCAGACACCAAAGCTCATGCCAGGGCACAAAGGAGACTTTCTCACATGGAAATCAGTCCTAATGATATCACACAGAGTTCATTCTGCACTTTCAGGACAAGGCTGCTTGGGCCTGATGAAAATTTGAGAAATAGTAGATAACTATAGTAGGTAATTTCAGAACCCGTGATTTGGTAATACCAGGAATGACTAAATATGCCTGACACTTTATTAGAAACAGCTGGAGAGTGCTGAAATCACTCATTTAGATTTGACAGGATTGTGATCTCTTGATAAATCACACAGTTGCATGATCAGTGGAGGTGTATGGGGCTAATGTAGGCTGCCAAACAAGAGGTGTAAAACAGATCTGAACATGGCCTGAACAAAGTAATCTCTTCAGGGCTGCAACAAGTGTGAGGTGAGGAGAGGTCAGAGACGAGGGATGTCCTATCTCCTGCTGCTGCCCTCAAGGAGCAAGGGCTTCAGGTGTGCATGAGGAGAGATGAGGGGAGGAAGGAGTGGAATAAACGACAGGACAGGTGGATGAAGGAAAGTCAGGGTTGGGCACTGCAGTTGTTAACATCTCATGGTACTCTTATTCTTGTTTATGAAATACTGGAAGTTCTTTAAATTGGGCAGGAAAGGAGAGAGGTGGGGCAAAAAAACCCAGAAGTGGCTAAGAATGGATAAGGAAACTTAAGGAAGATTAGGCGCTATGAGATAACAATTTGAATCATTAGTGACTGTTTGCATGCTCTTGTTTCTGCCATACTTGGCTTGTGTTAATTTAAAAATATTTGTTTTGCTAGAAAAGGTCTCAAAAGTAGCAGTTGCAGTGAAAAATTACATTGTGACTGTTTTGAGTGGGAATTTTTGTTCGTGTTTTTAAACGCAAGGACGTCTACAGTTATTATTGCCATTAAAGCCAAAAGCTTGTGCTTGCTTTTATTATGTGCAGGCCAAGCAAAGATAACAGAGCTTAACTCTGACAGGTAATTTGGCAGAGTGAGCATTAGTAGCATGGTTTAGTGCTTTATACCAATTCAGCAAAAGGGCTTGGCTGTTCCTGCCCACAGCTATTCTGACTTTTCTTCTCAGAAATTCTTAAATTGTTGGGAATGTATAGTAACTAAAATTTATGGTCTATTTATAAGTATAAGAACAAGTGGAAGGCCTGATAACCTTAGCAGTGCCTTTACAGTAGAGTGGAGCTCTGTTCTTTCTCATATGCACACGCCCAGCAGCCAGCCCTAAATATATTGGTGTTTTCACGTGCATGTGCGTAAGTATCCAGTGACAGTAACAGCAGTGAACCAAGATAGACTTTCGGAGTTTTTCCATTTGGAGAGGGGATGACCTTCAGAAAGCCATCTAATCGTGATCCTGGTAGACATTACAAGCCTTTTTATAAACTCTAAAATACTTCAGTTAGTAACCTCAGGAAATATAGCTTCAGTGCTGAGGAGCTTGTTTCTTTAGATGAATATATTAATCTTTTGTAACTTCCATGCCTTTTCATGTTGGTAATGTGTTTGTAACTACTTTGAATTTTTGTTATATTAAAAGACTCAGAAGTATTAACCCTGGAGCAATGAGATTGGCACGCACTTCATTGAACATGAGACATGCTTATGATGGGTCCATTCAGCAGAAAGGCACAAGGCACACCCATGAGAGAAGGCATGAGACAGACACACCAACAATGCTGCTGTGCAGCTCCTGCAGCAGCAGGTTCAGGGGTGCAGGACAAAAATGAGGCTGGACAGAGCACTTCAGGCCCTTTGGTGCCCTCAAGGCCCTGACTGAAGCTAAGAGAGAACTCTTCTGAAGTTTGCCTGAAGAAGCATTGAACTTGCACTGTCCAGTATGAGTCATGATGGTAAAAGGTGGAGGGATTCGTCTGGAAGGCCATCAGCTGAGCCAGGCTTGCTCTGCAAGTCATCCTCTGGCTCCTAATGGCCCCTGTGGCACCAGACACACAAAGAGATTTTTTCTGTTTTGTTCTTAGCTGAAAAGGAAGCATTAAAGTGACTAAAGCAGAAAGCAGCAGGGACTGAGAGGTGAGTGAGTATTGCCTGAAGGTAATAAAATAAAATGGTAATGGGGAAAGAGCAGAGATTTCCTCCTGCTTGAATAAGGGAAGAAATGGAGCAAAATTTGGATGTGGTGAGAAGGGTGTCCAGTAAATGGAGCCTAGAAGTGGTTCAGGATTCCTGAGCTTCCTCTATTGTTAGTTTTAAACTGCTGGCAAAATGTGTCTCTTCTCCTTGATTTATGCAGAAGTTGACAAATGTCCCACTATTAACTAAAACGGATCCAAAGAGCAAAATTCTGACGATGAACCTTGTGGGTCGCTGTAATAATGGATTTTCTGAGGGGGTCAGTTTCTTTTTTTTTTTAAAAAAACCAAGATTTTCCATTAACATTCCCTCTCTCCTCCCTTTACTCCTCCTGCTAGGTTAATAGATGAATAAATCTGCAAAGTCAAACATTCACAAATATGTAAATGCCAAGATGAATGTTACTTTTGCAGGAGAAGAAACCTCTGCTGGTGTTGCCACCTGCCCATGTACTCAAAGGAAGACAGCTTATTTTTTCCCTTAATCATTGCAAAAGAGTTGTGGCTAACCCTGTGTGATCCTTATGGAAGATCTGCCCTTGCTCCCAGAGAACATATTTCTTTACAGGTCAATCATTAATTCATTCAAGAAAACAAGGCCAAATAAATAAAATATTTACAGCTCAAGTGATCTCTCTGCTTCAGCTCTTTTTCTTCTTTCCTTCCATTTACCTCATGGAAGGAATTCAACGTTATCCTTGAATGAATCCAGTAACTCCAAAGGCTACTGCTATGCTCTTTGATAGATGTGTTTCAATGCTTAAAATATATTGGTCAAACTCTCCCAAGTCACTTTCTGAAAGTGATGGAAAATAAAACCCCTTCACTTTAATTTTTTTGTGTCTTATTTCTAGTAGATTATGTTAAGCATATTTTGGCATCAGGTTATGTATTTCTGGAAAGAGCAGAGTTAAAATGTGTCATAAGATGGATGGCATCCAAGGCTATGTGTGAGGGGGAGCCTTTTTGTACCTTTGTGAGTATACCAACTGACTTGATGAGTGTATGCTACAAATCTTGTCAAGCAGGACTGCAGGCTCAAATAAACTTTCTGGTCTCTGATCTCAAATGGAATGTTTTACTGTGGCACTATGTGTTATTAATTCATGACTAAATATTTAACGAAGATGTAAATTGTGGGGCCCAATTTCCTGGGCAGAAGGACATTGCTCCTATCTCCAGTTTCCAAATCATTGAACCAAATTTGATTTAGCAGTTTGGTAAAACTGCTCTGGGGGCAGCTTGGTGCTTTTACTCTAGACTGCAAGGATTTAAGTTCATTGTAATCTGAGAAAGATTCAGCACATGCAATCCTTACTGAAGAGAGTGGGAAGTGATGAGCCACTCAGAAGTGGGAATGTGCATTTGAGGGATTGTATTTTTATTACTCAATAAAGTTGTAGTTTTTTTTTTTTTTTACTGACTACTTTTGTGGATTTCCTTACTTTAACCCAAAAATGAAATCATCTGCTCTCAGACATTTTTTCCCTGTTCTCATCAACAAATTATTTAATTACTTTGAAATCGGAAAAAAAAGGTAATCAGTACTTAGGAATGAAGTGTTTGTATGACATAGCAAATACCTTTCTCAGTTGTGGGCATTCTTATAATTAGCAAAAGAGAATGCATTAACACATGAAGCGTTTGATTTGTTCTGTTCAATTGCAGATTTATGCAACCCAAAGAACCACATCCAAACCAGATATGTAAGGTCCTTCGATGGGCAGACATTAGGCCAGTTGTGAAGCTGGGAATGAGATTCATCTCATGTTAGAGGAGAAGCCTACATTTGGTGAAATCATTTCAGTGGTTAGACCTTCACTGATGGTGTTAGGAACTTAAATGTATCCGATAGAGAGATCAACAATCAGTTAAATGAGTCCCATTCATGCTGCCTTTAAATCATTGTCCTGCAAAAGCAGTGGCATCCCAGGGCTTTCTCTTCTTATTTGCATAATAGAATTAATAAAGAAATCCTGCAGTCCTGCAGAAAGAATGTAGAGAACAAAATTTTTCCTTCAATTTTTGTGATATGAACTTATAGCATTACAGCTTGTATTTCCTGTTAAATGCTCAGTTATTAGTCTTCAAGCTAAAAAACGTTTCAGTTGACTGTACAAATCAATAAAAATGACACCGCTTTATGCAAGTCTTAGAATGAAATGGAAAAATCAAATTTTGGTAAAGAAACAAAAGAAATATTAGCTCATTTGCAATCTTTATTTTGTTAAATGATTTTTGCTTTAGGTGTAGACCTCTATTTTATTTGGGAATAATGTTGACATCCTTAAATAGTTTGACAGTGAAAATGTAGATAAACTGGTTTATCTTTTAGGAGAATTTATCTGTCCAAAACACAACTTCTCAGATTTAAAAATTCATACACTAATGCATATTAGCTAGGTGAATTAGAGTCTGTCAGTGTTAATACTCTTTCTTCTTAGGGCCAAGGAAAGTTCTAAGATATCTTGCCCAGGAATGCATGTATTTAGATGACATAAACATATGCATTCTGAGCACAAGTGCTGTTTCTCTCTTACTGATAAATTCACCCCTTTTCAATGCAGAAGCCTCCTCTCCCTACTACGGGGGTTCCTTTTATTAGAGAAAAATTAGAAATAATTCAAAGCCTTCTTGTTGTTCATAAGTACACTGACTAGCTCTCTATACTCACCTGTTTATGCTTCTATTGGCACAGTCTCACAATGATTAGATTCTTATTTGTGTTCAAGCCTACCAGCTTTCTTTCCCCCTAATTTTGTATTTACATTTAGTTTTCTTAGCTGTGTTCCATTTTCTCCCTGAGGATGGCAGTTGTGTGGGGGCTTTTCTGCTGTGTGACGGCTTTTTAATCTTATTTTTCCAACTAGGATTCTGTTTTTTCTTATTTTACCAGATCTTATTTTATGAATATCAAATAAATGATAAAAGGTAAACCTTATTTTCTAAACAGTATTTTTCCCATGCCTGCACCCTTCATTCATTCACTTCACAGTCATTCTTAGGTTTGTGAGTAATATTAATCCTTGTGACTTTCTTGTTTTCAGAGCTGAAAATAATCTAGCAATGCTCACACTCACGGTTGGACTGTTAACTCTGTGACCTCTTATCATTTGTGAAGAGCTTTCATTCAGTGTTTGCCCTTCTCAGGTATAGGACTTTGGAATTAGGAAACCTTAGTCTCTACAGTTAGAAAATTCCAAGGCTGATTTAATATTAGCAGCATAAGAACCTTCAAACATTTCTTTTCAGTTTGAAGTCCCTCACAATGCCATGATAGATAGATACTAAAAACTCCCAACAAAATAAGCAAGCAAAAGACCCCAACACACAATGAAAAAAGCCAAAAATATTAGTTGGATTGTCCTGTCTAAATTGCATGGGCGTGACAGGACTGCAGACATTTGCACATTTGTTAGAACTGTTCTCTGTAAAGTTGTGGTGCATCTTTGTTCTCAGTTATCTTTACCTCAGGAGAGGTGATTCTACTTTTTTCACTCTGTGCTACCTCTGTTCTCACATTTTAGTCACTGGACCTTTTCCTGAACAGATTTGGACGCTGAATGCAAGCTTCTATTAAACAGAAATGCTCAACATGTTCTAGTATTACTAGCAAGATTAATTTTTTTTCACTACTTGGCTGCTTTGGTCCTTCTTTTTCATCACCAAGATTACCCAGCAAGCAGGCAAAAGGAATCCCTTTTTTTTTTTAATTATAACTATTTTTATTTAGTTTCATGTGTTGTATCTTAATAATTATTCCAGTATTAGAAACTATCATTATATCTTTGGAGGGAAAGAAGATGGTTTTGAATCTTAACAAGGTTCTGTGGTCTCTGCTGTCACAACAGCACGATGACATCTGCCTGTGTCATCTCTTCCCTAGTGAGACCTGTCAACACACTTAACCACCTTTTTGCTTGTGTACCTTTAGTGAAGCAATGGATTCTCTGTGGAAATGCAGCACTTTGTAGCATCTGAATATAGCCAGTTTCTAGACATTTGCTTGCTTGGAGTAAGAATAGTTGGGCCTAAATTTGAATTCTCCCTCTGAATGCCAACTCTTACCATGGGTATGTTTTCATGTTACAGCCCCACTGAACTCTGCAGAAGGGTGAAGATGCTGTCTGGGAAGGGAGCGGTGAGTCAGCTGCCCAAATGGTCTCAGCTAAATACAGAAGCTGAGGAGTGTTTTTTGTTGCGTGCTATTTTGAGAATTACAATTTACAGTAAAAGAAAAGATAAATGCAAGAAGTGTGAAGGACTGCCAGGAATGTCAGTCCTGATGAGATGTGTCCCTAAGGTCTGTCAGTACTGTTATCAATCTCCATGAAGCTCAGTAGCAGTAAAACTGTAATTTAGCATTTTCAAAAGAAATTTCTATCAACTGGGAAAAAACCCAATCAGATGTTTCCCAGTTGCTAACATGATTTTTGGTTTAGTGATAGAAATGCTAAGATCCTTCAGCCAAAATTTATGAAAAGCCTAATCAGTGAGCATGAACACTTTAAGAATGGTCAGTTGAAATTTTTGATTTTCCCTGATTAGGAAATACATGGCTGTCTGCAAAGCACACAGGATCTCATCAGCATGGGAAGGGAAGTTTCAGGAAAGTTTCAGGGAAGTTTCAGGGAAGGGAAGATTCAGGGAAGTTTCAGGGAAGTTTCAGGGAAGTTTCAGGGAAGGGAAGGGAAGTTTCAGGGAAGTTTCAGGAAAGGGAAGTTTCAGGGAAGTTTCAGGGAAGGGAAGTTTCAGGGAAGGGAAGGGAAGGGAAGTTTCAGGGAAGGGAAGTTTCAGGGAAGTTTCAGGGAAGTTTCAGGGAAGT